>JAUMHQ010000296.1:4825473-4838931 GCA_032361165.1 Enteromius paludinosus | reverse complement strand
AATAGTTACATTTTATTGTTGTGGGGCAAAGACAGGGCTCCATACACACATACACATAAAAAAAAAAGAAACCCCAAGAAAAGGGCACTTGAGACACCTAGGAGGAACCTTACATAAATTCAAAATGTCTTTAGAGAATGAACCAATTCAGATGGAAATATTCGCAGTTTCTGTAAACCGTGTGAAACATGCACATAAGTGCTCCACTACTGCGATGATAATGAGTCAGACTTGAACATCCCTTAAACCGAGAACAAAGAAAAACACTAGTTTTAAGCGCAAATTATTACAAATGTAATGCAGTCTCCTCACTGTTTTTCCCTCACACATTTATAATCATTACTTCTGTTGGTGCACTAGTGCATTTTATGCTATGTAGGCAATTAAAGGCTCATTATAATGATTTAAATGATTTCAAAATACTTTAAAATGAATGACTACTAGTCAACCAGAAAGATTGAGGATAGCCTTAATTCAAACAGAGCTTTTCAATCCTTTCGTATGTAAACTTAGCTATTTATCTTTTACTGCATTATGAACAAAAATGGGCATTACTACAGTACATGGATACACATGCTGTGAGTCATGCAAATATGATAAATACAAACTGAAATGTAGGCGACACTGATATGACTCATATGAGCACAGAGGATAAAACGAGATCATCATGTATATCTTTATATGCTTTTCTGCATGAACAAGCTTTGAAGTGTTCATATTACTGTAAACGTTCCCTACATGTGATGCTATACGATCTTGCTTTCTTAGAACTAACACGGTCACCACCATAACACACAGTTTTACTATGGGTCTCTCTCTCTTTAATAACTTGGTTATTAGCTGCATTAGACTGCTCTCAGCGGATCAAGACTCTGTTACCAGGTGTTCAATGAGATGCGGAAGAAACTAATCCTACTCATGATAGCATGTGAAGTACAAAAAACATACAAATATCATCTGATTGATGTTTTGAGATGTGCACTATAGCATAAGTGGAATAATTGTATCTAGGCGGGTGAACTATTAGTAAAATAATGCACACCCGTATGTGTCTCTGCCTACCCTACTTACATATATGATACAATATGAGAGCCTTTACACAACAGTATTTTTTTTTGTAATGCAATTCTATATCCAAATATTCTTTATCCTAATAAATGCACTTTTTGAGGATTAATACTCATAATAATAGTTTACCGTAATCATTTATGCACATTCATATCATTTCAACAGTATATAGCAATGCTGACAGCTGCGCTTCTGCTGCATCCGAAGTACCACATTTACTCTATGTGCAATAATACTGCAAAAGCATTTTATTGACCACATTCCAATCAGTCATACTGTAAATGTGCAATTTCTTTTTTTACGGTTTACCATAAACTGCCAAAAATATCAAGTATTTCATGCAACAAATTGCTGTCTGATATTGAAAGTTGAACTAAAAGTAAGAAATTGATATACTGTAAATGTGCCTCCACATCAGCAACTGAAGACGTCTGGACTAACCATTAACTGGAAAATATTAGAGAGGCTGCATATAAATAATGTATGTGTGTGAAAGAGTCGCACACAGTTGCTGACCAGAATAGCATAGCTGCAGTTTTAACTTTACGACAGCACTTCAGTGTAATTTGAAAACTGGCTTATTTATCAGTGACTGCAGCAGAGACATGAAAGCCTGCTGTACGATTGCATTTGTTCAGAGTTACACTTCAGAAGTTCATTATACTAAACGTTGGTTTTAAATAATATCTGCGAATGTAGTACCCCATCAAAAAAGTACACTGCATTTGTGCTACATTTCTGAGCTGCAGTTAGATTAGAAACGACTGTACTGCAGTTACACAGCAGACTACAAGCACTTATGCACTAGAATTAAAAAGCCTTGTAAGTACTGCAGTACACTGTATTATTGAGCGGTAAGGCAAAACAATGCAAAACTGCACTTTTTACTGCATTGATTGTAATAATACCGCAGTTCATTTTGAAATAGGATGTTTAGCATGTTCACACTAAATTGTATGCATTAATTTTTTATACAGTGAAGGCGCACATTGACCATGATTAGGGCTACATTCCATGTCTTTTGAAGCAAACGATAGTTATTACAGTTATT
Organism: Enteromius paludinosus; assembly: GCA_032361165.1. NCBI lineage: Eukaryota > Metazoa > Chordata > Actinopteri > Cypriniformes > Cyprinidae > Enteromius > Enteromius paludinosus. The sequence goes on along the minus strand of JAUMHQ010000296.1, from coordinate 4,836,812 downwards.
ACAATTATCTTGTTCCGTGTATCATATGTTCTTAGATAGCTGTAGAATTGACTACATTGCTCGAGCGGAGATGGTCAGTGGTCTTTTAAGAATGTCAAGAGGATGCACATTTTGTGTACTGTTAATTACGAATAGATAAATAAAGAATACCAGAAACACTACTCTTTTAGCTGGTTTATGCAGCTAGACCTCATTGTTTCCTGTGAAAATGTCAGTTTGAGAAGTCATTTCAAATTGTGCTTTTCACAATAAGCATTGTTTCAAAGCTGCTTCATGTTCATGACTTGTATTTAGCAGATTAATGCCGGAAAACAAACAGCCCCATAAGCCTCAATTAAACACCAAATGTGCATCGTAGTCCTCATTATGTTGCATTAGTGGAGAAAAAGAAAAGCACTTTCTGTCTTTGTCAGGAAGTGAAAAAACATGGAAGTTTGAGTTCATTTCATCCTGAAGAAAATCGCTTTCAGTGCACACGTGTCGTAATTATGTCAAACTCATAAGATGGAGCCTCTCAGGAGGACTGAGCAGCATTACTCCGCCAGTGAAGCACATCTTTATTGAACTGTAGGGCCGAGCATCCACTGAATCCTGCTATTACGGTGCTTTTTAAAGTTTGACATCCTCCGGTCACTGCATGCTTTTGTTGCACGGAAAAGAACAGCTTCAATCACATGGGTTTAAAGCAGCAAATGATGGCAAATAAATGATAACAGAGGGTTAACTATCCCTTTAAACATCCTCTCCAGGCCTGGTTTGCAATCAAGTCATTGATTTTATGTAAAAATGTTTTGCAGGACCTACAGCACTAAGCTTGAGCTAAGGGCAACACTTGGGAGCGTTCTCAGATTTGATCTCAAACAATTCTCAAGACAGTGAATGGCCGGTGTGTGTCTGACCTTCTCTCTCTGTCTTTCTGCCCTCCAGCGTGGACACACAGGGGAGGCCAACAGCAGCCAAACGTCCGCCACAGACAACAAAGGTCTGTCTGCCTCTCCACTCGCCTCACATTCACAGTCAAACACTGGGACGCTGTGTCACACATACACTGTCATTGTGCATTCCAGCTGTAATTTACACTCTATTTACTTTTCAATTTACCCATTGATTATTAATGGGTTCTCAGAAAGTAAGCCACCTACTGTACTGTACCATCCATTCACAAACACCACAGCGTCATCACAGCCAGATTTACACAGGTGCTTGTTAATATGTGACCCTGGTCCAAAATAAATTTAATAAATAATCTTTCCATTGATGCATGGTTTGTTCGTTTATGGACAATATTAGGCTGAGATACAATTATTTGAAAATCTGGTATATGAGGGTGTCAAATTTACAAAATATCTTAATGGAACACAATCTTTACTTAATATACTAATAAGTTTTGCCATTAAAATAAAATGCATAATTTGGACCCAAACAATGTATTGTTATTGTATGGCTATTTCTACAAATATACCTGTGCTACTTATGAAGGCCTTTGTGCCCCAGGGTCACTAATATACAATAGTGCAGTGGTCTTCAATCCTGTTCATCTGGACCTACTGCTCTACACATTTTGCATGTCTGCCTTTTCTGACACACTCGTTGAGTTCATTGAGATCTTTCCTAATGAGCTGATGATCTGAATCAGGTGTGGAAATTAGGAAGACATGCAAGAAGTTTGAAAACCACTGCAGTAGTGTCACTTGTGCCGTTGTGAAGAAGAAGCATGCTTAACTGCTCTGAATGTGTGCTTATAGCACACTTTAACAAGTTAAAGTATGTATATAAATAAAGTTAACATAATAAAAGGCCACTTAGGAGACACATGACTTTTTAAACACTTTTAATTTTTTTTTTTTTTTGTAATAGTGTGTCAGATCAAAGTTTTATTTAAACTTTTGAATGTTATGTTGAATGTAGTCTTCTCTTGTGTGTTAAAGAAGCACACTTACTTTTGTGTTGAAGTACTAAGGTATTTGTTGTAATTTGTATTTCCCATACTAGTAAGGACTTTTAATTGAACATTGGTTTGTTATTTACTATTATTTCACGAGTTCGAACTCTGACGGCATAAGCATAGCGAAGCTTGTTTGTCATGCTACTTAGGGAGAAAACTCAGGGCTAGAAGGGCTGCCGAGCCCTAGGGTGAATAACCCTAAGGGCTCGGACGGGGGAATTGGCCGATTTCTAACCCTGAGAGCTCCCCCCAAGAGGAAAAGGAGGAGCAGGGGAGGAGGAGGGATGCTAAGATCGCGGATGAGGAAGGAAGTGTTTCTGATTATTTATAGAGCAAAGCCGAGGAGTGATAATTGGATGATTGGAGGCGGAGATCATAATTAACTGCCTCTGATTTCTCCTCCCGAAACGAGTTTGAAAACTATGTATTTTAAAAGTGAATATATTTGAAATAAACTAAATTGCCACATTTTTTTCATTACAAACGTGTGATTACAAATATACTTAAATTCAGGTTTCAATAGGAAAGTCAGTGAAGTGTTTTTGTTGACCACAAATGCTTGTCAGTACATTCAGCAGTACTTTAACCATATTTCAATGACAAAGTGATTATGAAATTATATATAAAAAGTAGTTCTGGGCAGTGATAATAATCATGCGATAAATGTTTTTGTTTATATAATATGTGTGTGTGCTGTGTATAGGTGTAATGTATATAGAAAGACAAATATGTATATATTTATATTTATATAATGTATATGATATATGAATATATTTAACATTTATATTGTAAATAGAGATTTATATTTAACACGCTCATAACATTTTAGTAGAAAGTACTCTTACATTGCTAAAAGCATGCTAAAGTTAACTTCTTTTTCACAAGGGTGTTCTGATGAGTCGATTCACGCGATGGTTTGGTCATTGTGTTCTAGAGAAGGCATCTGACTCTGCAGGAAAACCTGAGCAGGAGGAAGAGATCGATATCGACCTGGAAGCCCCGGAGACGGAGAAAGCAGCCCTTGCCATCCAGAACCAGTTCAGACGCTTTCAAAAGAAGAAGAAGTAGATACACTTGAACAATTAGGACATCTTACACATGCTTTAGGAAGAAAATGTAAGGAGGGGTAGAAAGCAAGAGAAAGAGAGAGAAGCATAACTTAATCGAGCATGAAATGTATCTAGTCTCCCCTCTACTGCTCCTAAAGCCACATATCTACCCGCCCAAACCCCAAAAAATCCTCTTTAACTTCCCCGCTTTATCCCCGTCCCATATGAGAAGCCATTCTGAGAAAATCAATCTTCTTCTTTCACACATAGAGTAAGCACAGCACATGACAGTCGCTTCAGAAAAGCACAGTGCACAAGTCCACCTCACATCTTCTCTTGTCTCTTCTTTCCGTTTCTCTCTGCGGTTTTAAGTGTAGCTTAGGACTAAATCTCAGGTTTGGACCGGTGTCAGTCGTCGGAAACCATGCGTCAGCCGGGACTTGACTCCCAGGGTGATGTCAAAACGGTGGCAACGTACAAACATTAGCACAATTGAGTAGTCCAGACAAGCGCCTACCGCCTGTTCTAGTCAAAATAACCCTAACCTAAAAGGTATGCGATTTCCTTACCAACCTGAATTATTGATGCACCTGCGGTCAGCACAAAGATGCAAAAGACAAGAGACAAGAGGACCTGGAAGAAAACAGGATGCACTGCTTCAAAAAGCATCTACGGCGAGGGATAAAAGCTGCAGCCGATGCAAGAAACTTTGCCCTCGTCCTTGCAATCGATCCCGTTCTGCCTGTGACATCTGATCAGAATAGCACGCAGAGCAAGAGCCACTGGCCACCGAAATGAAATCATCGATCAGTTTAGCCAGTCATCGGACAGGATCAGAATACGCTATCATGTTGCAGCAGTGGTAACGCGAGCCGAGGCACAAACACGCAGTATTGACCACCTGCGCTTCCCAACACACAACCACAGATTTAAAGACGCTTGAGAGATCAGACAAGAGAAACACGTGTAAGATGTGAGGAGGAAACGAAAACGCACAAGATTATTTGCCGTGAATAGTAACCCCGAATCCCCAGTGCACAACTTCCGGGCATTCGCACTTTTCCTCGCATTAAAATCTGCATGTGGCACACTGACCTGCTCTGAAAAGCCAGGCCTCTATCTGCGCTTCAGTCTCTTGTCTCAAACTAATTAATGCTCTATTAATTATTATTGGAATGTAACCTCTTTTTCTATTTAAAGGAGAAAATCTCTTTGCCGAGGCTCAGCTTTGTATGAAAGTTACCTTCATAACCCAATGGGACGATTTACATAGTCAAAATTGCAAAGGTAAAATGCAAAAATAGTTTAAAAAGAAAACACATTTGACTGCAAACACATTGGTTTTTCCTTTTGTTTCTACCTCTCGTTGACTCTTGGCACCCACAAGACTGCTTTCATTTGTCCCTCTGTCATTTTTTTATGGCCCATTTTAACCATGGCCTCATTCTGCTTCCCCTGAAGGCTTTTCAATCCTTAATCTCTCTTGTATGGCATGTCAACTACGCTGGGATTTCGAAGCCCGTTTTAGAGTTTGATGGAATATATGACGGAGCAGCTGTGGTCCATACTGATGTCATAGATACTGTACTACAGCTAGAACATAATGTTATTCCACATAGAGGAAAAATGAATAGGGTACTGTAAATTGAAAGCATGCAGCTGTGTAGCTAAAACACGATATTTCTTGGTTCCATTCAGCAGCTTTGATTCCATCCTGCACTTGAGTGATTGACATCGGTCTTGTTTCAATTCTTCAGCTGTCTGCTTTCTCCTTCTCGCCCTTCATTGCAAGCTAATCCGGTTAAGGGCTCAGAAATGAGGCGTGATAGAATTTGGCTCACTGAGAAAAGAAGCTCGTCATTCATTGAGCGCGTAGTACTACAGCCACATTTTGCATGTGTCTAAACCTTTCCAGCCAGCTGAGGGTTAGAGAGGGGATGGTAGGGGAGACGTTTTCTTGAAGTCTGCTGGAACCTTTAGCAATAACGGTGATGCTACGAAAGACGGGAGCATCTCCAAGTGCCGGAGACACCGACAGTCCTCCGCATCCACTGCAGGGAATCCACCAAAGTCAAGAATCGCCATCAAATGCATCCCGAACCCAGCCTTGCTTATCTGCTAACCTCTTTAAACAAACCAGGTTGCACCATTCTCACTGTCTTAGTGCTTGTACTCTTCCCTTGCTGGGCTGAACATCAGATCGAACAAGATAGACGTCAGTCACACTATAATCTGCCCTCGTTAGTACTGTTTGAATTTGACTGAGAATCCATAGTTTTGTGCTTTTATAAGTCTGGTTTACATTGAGGTGCTGCGAAGGTGCAGATTGGAAATGTTGAGGTTTACAGAATGTTAGATCTATTTCGGTGTGTCCTAGAGAAGAAATGTGTAAATGCTTGTGACAAATCATCTTTTGGAGGTGCAGAAGCCTGTATTTTCTGTTTTCAACTACTGTACTCTATGTGTGGAGGAGTGAGAGATACAGCACTCAAACAGCCCTCCGTTTATTTAACTCTGCACAATTAAAACTTGCTGCAACTTGCTTAAGAAAACCTCAAACATGGCTGCTTTGTCTTCTTGTATCACTTCATGTTTTCACCATACCCCATAGTGGGTTACGAAAGGTACATATTTTGGTTTTTGGGAGGTTGTAAAAGTGGCACCTAGGTGTCAAAGAAAGAATTAGCATTTTCATTCAGATTAGCAAAAAAATCGACTGATGGTGAAGTTTTCTCAGGTCTGCGCACACAACATGTGGGCGGACAACATGCTTGGGATTTGTTTTACAATTGACTCTTTTCAATGATTCAAAGTCGTCTTTTTCTTTCGAGATTCAATAACTTTATAAACAGTGCCCTTTCAGATTTTAAACGTTTCAGGATGTTTTCATTCACTTAAAGCTGTTTTACACAATGCATGAAAGGTCTTTTTCAAAAAAATCCATAATAGGGGCACTTTAAAATACTTGCAGCTATTGAAAGTTTCCACAATCACATTTTTCACAACTCTGTTGATTTCATTAAGTCTCCCTGTTAAACCAACACATTCTCACTCCCAACTCGTCACATTTTGACGCTTGGTCAAGACCATTTTCCGTCGTGACGTGAAAGGTCCTGAGTTGTTTAAAAGGAGCCGTATGTAAGAAATGGCCAAAACTGGTACTGCAATCACTTTCAAAATACTGTTGAGCGGTGTCTCCCCTCCCCCTCCCCTTGTCTAGAGGTTGCCAGATAAGCTGCAGGATCCAGGAATTTTAATTTCCCAAACAGTTTATTACATTTTCAATTCGATGACCCACCTCCTCCGTATGCGCTTAATGTTAGTGAATATTGTTTTGAAATGCCCATTTATAAACATAAGTAAATTATGAATCTAACCTGTCTAGGAGAAAATTTGCAACATTGGCCTCTGTTTTCAAGATCTTCTCTGCTTTTATCCGTCTCCATCGTTCAAACGCTTCTCCAATGTAAAACCTTGTCTTATTGCGAACTTTGTCACGTCGTATTGCAGATTCATAGCGAGGTAGCTGCTAGTAGCTGCTGCAGCCGCGTCACTTAATGCAGAGCAGGCAACCTGGATGCCGAAACACTACTGACTTCATGATTGGGAGATAGATAGAGGGTGGCGCTTCAGGCCAAAACAAAACAAAACAACATAAACATCAGTTGAGGGCTTCAACTGCACTTTTTAAACGAGAATATCCAGGCTGTACAACTGCTGTCAGCGATACGAGTACTTGAAATTAACATGATTTCTTAATGCCTGTTGAACATAACAGAGACATTTTATGATTATTACAATAAAGTTCTTACAAATTTTTTAATTTTTTTTTAATTGTCATAATTTAGAGATATATTGTGTAAAACCAGCTCCAAATCACACCGGCTTGTGATGCTGAAAACTGAATCAGGTGTGTTTGATTAGGGTATGAGCTAAACTGTGCAGAGCTGTGGCCCTCCAGGAATTGAGTTTGAGACCACTGATTTACACATTTATGAGCATGTAACCCAAATCCTGCCCCTAATCTGTCAATAAAACACAAGATATAGCAGGCAGATACATCCACCGTCATCATTTATTTGAAAAAAATAGTAATATTCCAAGTTTCTTTTGATGCAAAGCGATTGATTTTTGAGAGGAACAGATGCGGTCGCTGTCTTCGTCTTCCATGTACTTCCTGTGCGCTGCTGCAGTCTGTGCACAATTTTAAAAAATGCTACAAGTATCCTTACGTCAACGTTGGTTGTGAAATGCCATTGGCTCTTGTGTGTCTCGTGGCGACTTGGTAGTGAGACTGTGTTGGTTAAACATGGAACAGTCTGGGGAAGATTTGCAAACTTAGACACATCATTGGATCCTTTCTACAGAGTAAAGACAAGTAGATTTTTTTATTGCTTCTCTAGCCATTTCTCTAGCTTTGTCATTGCTACCCATTGGCCCACTCTTTTCCCAGTTTCTCAGTTTTTACTTTAAATTGTCAGCTTTCTAGTACGATGTATAAACAGTGTTGTCTGAAGGTGAAACACCTTTTTGCTGACTCCAAAAAAAAAAAGCCAACTATGGATAATTAAGAGAGCTGTAAAAAAAAATATGCAGGTCAGAGAATAATACATTTATTACCCATGGCACTCAAATGTTGGAACGCTGACCTCGTTAATCCATGTTATGACGTCCTTGCGCTAAAATGTTCCCCTCTGTCATCTCCCATCTGTGCAATTTTATTTTCCTACTGATCCAAGGACATCATTTTGTTTTCCTGTTTCAGTTACCTGTGCAATCCAAACAGGGGAATTTGGTCTAAGATCAGTGTTGAAGGAAAGCATCCTCCCAGTTCGTGTAGTTATCCCCAGAGGAGGTTGGTTTCCGTCTCTCTGTCCCCTGAGTCAGTCTGTTTGGCTTCACAGCTGATGAGTATAGACTTCAGCTTCATTAGCTGCTGTCTCTAGAGTGCAGGAGCCCATCAGCAGCCGCCTCGGGTCTCTATCTGTAATCTCCCAAAAGTAGCACGTGGGAAGAGACAGAACACTATGGAAACTGATACGCAACACCTAGGAAGCTGGGGATAAACAGAGCGCTTACACTTTCCTGGACGCTGTAAACAAATGAAAGAATTGATTCAAAAACTAGATTCAAATCCTCTGAAAACAGTTGATATCAGTGGAGTGCAGCTACAGTTAAAAATGTAGTAGTGCACTAAAGGAAAACATTCAAGAAAATGAGCCATATGAGACCCCTCCAGACGGCCCTATCACACGGAAATGAAACGTGCCGTAACACTGTACAGTATCAGACTCACAAACATCCCTAGAGCTGCTCTCGTGGTGTGAAGAAACAGCACAGCGTCAACAGACTGAGACAAGCTGTTTGAAAGGTAAAATATGGTAAGATTAGTGCATCAATCTGTGGTGGAGAACTGCCCAGTGATCAGTGACAGTGAGAAAAATGCAAACAGATGTGATAATGACCTCTATTTGGAATGAAGCTTTCATTTATAAGGCCTGAAAACAGCTTTCCATTCATCTCAAAAGCTGGGTTTCCATCCAAATTTGTAGATTCAACTGCACGAAACTGGAATATCGCATAAAACATTTGTGAATAAGCACCTTTTCCACCCAACATTTCAGATGGTGTGCCATATAATCAAACAAATCATTCGATTTTCTTTTAAAAAGTGATATTTCTGTCACTCGTTTCTTATGCAATATGTCAAAATGCACATCGGGGTAATGGAAACATGGCTACTTACAGTCGCTCAGCTTGAAAGTGATGTCTAGACAGAGCTGGGTACAGCAAAACTTCGTTTTTTTAACAAAAGTTTAGTTTGTGTAGTTATTACAGATGACCAAAAACTGAACTTAGTAATAGAACTTATATGTTCGCTCGCTTTTGGTAATGTATTCTGACTACATTTTTTTGAAAAACATTTCGATTACTTTTTACATTACTTGTTTGTATGAAATCGAACAATGTAATTTGTACAGTTTGGTGTGATTCACATTGACGGTTATGTTTAGAGGAGGACTTTCTTGCTTTCATATTCTTTTGTACAATTCAATCAACATATTTTAAAATGGTGATGTTTTCTCACCTTCTCATCAGGTTGGTCTATCAATGAAGAAAGATGCATTTTGTACCCATAATGGTGTAGCCTAGTTAGGGTTAACCTGACCAAGCTAACCAGAGTAACTGCAACATGATGGCCAGCATTAGTTCCCAGATAGCTCACGTACGTACATCAAGAAAATGTCTGATGAAGATCATTTGATCTGCATAGCATTTGTTGTGTATCTGTAAGATGTCAGATTTACATACATCTAACTTAACCCTAACCTCATAAACATCTTAAAGATATCTAATAAACATCTATTTGACATCTGATGTCAAAAGTAAAAGTAGAACGCTAAAGAAAATGCAGACGCCCTGTGATGTACGTCAGGGTGGTGAACTGATGGTCAATGCATGTGAATGCGTATAAATCATTTATACCATCAGCTTAATGATGATCGTAATGTTTAGGGCTGCACTTTCATGCGTGCGTTTTCTAAAAATCAAAACATTAAAAATCCATATGAAATCACCACATCATGAAATAATTCGGTTTGAAAGCAAAACAGAAGACAGCTTTTTGTGTGTATAATGTCAGGAATCCCTCTTTCACCTGCAGGATTTTTTGTGCAGTTTAAAGCATCTGTGTGACTCAACATGATGTCACGAGAAATCTGGGCTGTATGTTCTTTTCTGGGCTCATGGTGGGAGTGAAAAAGAGAGGGGGAGGAGAAATGAGGTGACATAATGGGTTGTGTGTAAGTGTACACCTAAAGAATACATCGACACAGGATCTGAGGGAAGAAAATGTATGTGTGTGTGAGTGTGTGCGCGATTGCAGCAGCGGCGTAAAGTGCTGTTACGCGGGGGTGGAGAGACAGAGGGAGAAAATAAGAGAGAGAACAGAGCTTCTAATAATAACCCTGAGAGGGAGCACAATGATTGAGGCACTGAACACATGGACAGAAGAGAAAAAGAGAAAGCTGAAAATGAAACGTAGGCTGTAAAGAAAGACTTTACAGTAAATGGAGATTGGAATAAAACATGGCTGGTGAGGTGAGAAGAGGATCAGATGTGGAATTATTTTTATCAAACATCTGTCACACATGTATCTCAGAGCCCTTCTGTCCATGTTTACATCTTCACAGTATTAGCAGGGCTACACCGCTGAAGACGTCTCAGAACTAACTCGGATCACTCCAGATGAGGATCTGTTTGAACAGTGGTCAGGTGTGTGTGTGTGTAATGTCAGGGCACTAAAACATTTACAGGATTGCGGCAATACTGTGACAGGAACAGAGATAGTGGAGTGCTGCCCTCCTCTGTGTGATGAAGGTAAAACATCCTCCTCATCCTCAAGACTGTCAGGAACAGCTGGAAACAAACAAACAAAACCATCTGGGAATGTATCTGATATGCAAAAATATAAGTACTTAAATCCCAATAAATGTGTTTACAGTAAATGAACATAAGTGAAGTGTCAAAGACATTTATAATGTCAAAAAATATTTCCATTTCCTAACAAATTGAATGTAATTCAATAAGAAATGTTTCTTGAGCAGCAAATCAGCATGATTTCTGAAGGATCATGTACACTTCTACACGTTTTAGTAAAATGCAGTAAAATACACTTTATTTCAGTGCACTTGCAAACATAAACTGCTTTAGTTTTGTACACATTTTTTTTTTTACTTAATACACTCAAATTATTCTTTAGTACTTAAATACTAAAACATAATCCTAAGGATCATCTTAAAAAAACATCTGTTTCTGAATTCCTGGAAATGTTGGGACATTTATTATTGTTTTTCTTTTTCATTATTAATTTTTTTTTTTTTTTCATTTGAATAAAATGAAAAATAAAAAGACTTTCAAATCACATGAGCCAATATTACATTCACAATAGAACACAGAGAACATAACAAATGTTGAAACTGAGAAATTGTACACTTTATCCACTAAATTAGTTCATTTCGAATGTGATGCCTGCTACAGGTCTCAAAAAATGGGGCACGGGTGCAACACAGGGCTGACAAAGCAAGAGTTCAGCTGGATTCATCTAGCCACTAAGTATTTCACTAGTTCACACTTACATTTAATCAATTTAGGTAAAGGTTAGGCATATTTGACGTGCTGTTGAAGGAGAAGACTCTCTAGCCTGGTTACCTCCCCCCGTTCAGGTGCTGCCCCCCCCCCGAGTGCACCTCCTCATGCTGGGGTACGAACAGGCTTAAGGTGTGAAGTCAGGTGGGGGAGGGATGCTGAAAGTCAAGAGATAATGAAGGTTGGGCTTATTTATA
>JAUMHQ010000296.1:4792409-4803095 GCA_032361165.1 Enteromius paludinosus | reverse complement strand
TGCAGCGGCCGACACAGAAGAGCATACATAGTGCGTCCTGTGCATATTCTCTGTAATGGCACTACGGTGATGCAGAACGACACGGAGACAAATGGTCTCACTGTATAGAGACACTGTATAGCACACATAAATCCCTACACACATAGAAGTACAGCTGACCATGATTTAAGAGGAAGAACACACATTTTGTGTTGGGGCCACGACTGTTCCATCCTGCTGTAATCTTGCTCACCTGCACATTATCAACCTGCTGTGGAGAGGTTCCAGCGTGAGAATGAGCTTACTTAGAATGTTAACCACATCAAGGGATGTAACATTTTCATCAAACCCTTGAGGTATTCGGCCACAGGGCACTGGATAGCTGGCCAATCAGAGCTCACCTAGCTTTTTTACAATGATGAGCTTTGTACAAATCGACCCCTTTCAAGAGGTGGGTACAGTACACATGTACAGTATGTGGAAAATAATGTGTTTCTTTAAAACTTATACTGCATCAACACATTGCATTACACCAAATACACAAAATAATGTTCTTTTTAGCAACATAGGTTTTTAAGAACAAAGGTTTCAAGAGTCATCACCTTTTAAAATATACATTTTTGAACTGGTGGTGACGCTATAGAGTTGGTCCTGGAGTTGGATTTGGGACCCCTTAGTTGGTTCGATAAAGTGTGAGAAAGTTCATCAATTTCCTAGGTTCCCTTATAGGGCTGCCATTGGGGAGGAATAATACATAATAACCCATATAGCCAAACGAAAAACAAAATACATTACCATTTACCTTACAACCATTTACTAAATTTAACAACCACTGTGCATTTGCATTCCAGGGCTTTCGATCTGCATAAGCATTTTAACCTGCATGAGTGACTGGATCTGGGGTAGGAATTATAACTTCCTGCACAAAATGGCAGGTGAGAACATACCTACAATTAACTAGAAATTCATTGTGAGTATAAAAAAAGACTGATTTCACACGTGGTCACTCAGATAAAGCAGTGCCTCATGCTCTTCTGGAAAGTGAGACGAGAGACTATGAAGACGCTGGCCTGAAGCTGAACTCACCGTACTTCTCAGTGCTGAGAGAAGAAAGACACACAGATCTCATCATTTCCCTGGACTTCAGTGAAGGAGATCCTTTCAAGGTGTAGCACAAATCATCACATATGCGTGGTCAGGTGTCATTTTTGGAAAGCCCTTTTGCATCATTTTTCGACACAAAGGGTCCTCTGCTGTTTTAAACAGGAAACCCAAAAGCTACATTCCAACTATCATAGAGTCATAAAAGCAGAGAAACTAACAGATGAATGATCAGATAAACAGTTCTGCAGTACACAGATACAGAAATGCATAGGCTACATAGAGATTCATTGCCTTAATAGATTACTCACAGAACATGGTATGCAGCTTATCCATTTAAATACCAGCTAGGCTCCTCGCCTGCTTAAAACTGGCAAATTTCAACACTCTGAGGTTATGGTCGTCATGTGCATGCCATAAACAACAGTTAAGATCCTACAGCTTTGGACCTGTGGTTAGAAGCATAGTTTCTTGTTAGTAAGATATATGGGCTTTAATAAATATGCTCTTGGGCACAAGAAGAAAATTAACACGCATTACTATCTTCAAAGATTATGATGTATTGTTGCGGTCCATTCTAAACGCTGTTTTTGAAAAGTGTGCATGTGCATAAATGGCTAAGGGACCCCAGAGTATGACGTAAGCATGTATGACCAAATCTCAAGGGGAAGAAAGAAACGAAGGGTGTCAGAAAGGCACATCCTCTGGTCTTAATGTGACAGACAATGTGTCTTTTACAGTCCGGTGTCATTAATGATAATTAACTAAAAAGATCACTCTGCTAAAATCTGTATTTGACTAAATATCTTCTTTACCTTTAGTAAGGAGTAAGCTATATTTAATTTATACACCCTGATATCTGCCAGCTACCATGCCTCAAACTTGGTGGACCTAATGCGGTATCATGACACCTCCCGTTTGGAATGATGCGAGGGTGTAATGCATGCTTTCATTTAAACAATATTTGCTATAGAACCTGGAGACAGCATCCGTTAGCATTCCAGTTCCATTTCAGTGAATAATACATTGCAACGGCTATGCTTTTGCATTGCAGACAGTGACTGAAACTCAGAAAATGTGTGAGGAACTAAACATCCCTTTCCCTGAAGTCCATATTCCCAGTGAAGACATGAAGAAACCCAAGGACTTCTATGTGTTCAAAGGCAAAAATGCTCCAACCGTGATTCACATCCCTCTGTTTAATGTGGCCAACTGTGGAGGTAAATTACGATTGTCCTGTTGAATAAAACTAAAACAGCAGCTATGTTCTCATAACTGTTCTACTCTTTCTTCAGGTGATGTTGAGGCCTGGAGAAACAAATATCGCACCTTTCATGGTCCTTACAGCGCTGAGAAGATCACTGATCTTATGGAGGTCGCTGGAAAAAACATCTCAAACAACAGAGAGAAACTGCTGGGGGAGATTGGTGCGGCTGTTGGGCAAAAGAAGATGTGATGCTCAGCATTTTCAAATTAAGTCTTTACTGTTTGATACCATTACTGCATTTTTTGCATGTTTCATTAATGCTTGACTTTCATTGTGCAAATAGATAATTACTTGCAACACTGATATTACAATATATCATTCTTCTTTAGTTTTGTTAAGGATTTAATAAACAGTTTTCTAAAAGTAAGGTTTTGTCCTGGTGATTTGATCCGCCATGGCCCCCTGTGACTGGAGGCAGTCCGTTCCCCCGTCCAGCCTCCAGGCCTACAGTAACATAACAGAACATGCTATTTTAAGTGAGAGTCCTGGAACGACTCATTGGAGAGAGAGAACATAGTAGCCCTGCAGAAATAGCTCTGTTGTACTGTGCAGAAATAACAGCATTTGTGAGTAAACCCCCCCTGAAAATTAGATTTTGCATTGAGCACAGCCTCTTTGAAGTTAGAAAATGAAAGTGCATAAAAATGTTCAGGTGCATTTTAAGAGCGATTTTTGATCAACAAGTGAGCCAAACCATTTCAATTCCTCACTGGCCTGTAAGTCATAAAAACTAATTAGCTGTGCCTGATCGTCTCAGTCAACTGTCTGTGCTTTTATCAGAAACAATGAAAACTGATCAAAGAATAAAACCTTCACTTTGGTTGGCCAAGCAACACTTTGTGACAATCATGGCCATAACTGTTACGGTGGTGTTGGAGAACGCTGGAGTCATGGAGCAACAAAACAATCATTTTTTAATAAAGGAACTGAGGAGCACAGGATAAACTCAGATAATCAAACATGAGGTAATGTTGAGGACCAACAAGGGAGACTCAGAAACACAGACATTAAATACACAACATAATACATGGAGAACTAAAAACACCTGGGGGACATTGCTGGGAGCAAATATAATAATCACATAAAAACGGGAACTACCAAATAAGCAAAATAACGGAGCTGCAAAACGAAACCAAAACAGACTACATGACAATAACAGGAAAGAGAACGCAATATGATGGCGATCCCAAGACCAGGATTAGTCTGACAAAAACCTTGTGACACTTTCTTGTCCCCAGGGCATCCCCCGCCCCACCCTGTGAGCATTCCAAGGCTTCTTCCATTGCCTCAAGAACCAACTATAGTTAAACTCACTTTTACAAACGGATATACTCAACCGTCTTTAAAGTGAAGCCAGTAAGCCACACTGTCTCTGTTTGAGTTTTATATGTATCATGCATGTTTTATATAACCTCTCCAGTTCTTTGTGTGTGTGTTCTTTAGATTAGTTGTGTTTAGTGGCGTGTTGTTTGATTTTACTGACAAGTGCCTTGCTTTTGCCTCTTTTCAAGTATTTCACCCAGCCTCTTTTTGGGGATTTAGCTGAAGAGCAATCCTCAATGAAAACCAGGAAGTTTTTAGGGAAAAAGTGTTAGTGTTAGTGGACTTAAGTGTTAATGAAGTATTTTACAGATACTTATATATAGTTCAAAGAGTAAACACATTTTGTTTATGTTTTTGCAACAATGTATATTACACATTATTAAGATACTACTATAAGGTACTATAAATATATTATTTAATAGATAATATATATATATATTTTTTTCATTTTAGGTTTAGTTAAATGTTTAGTAATTGTGCAGGGCTATATATTTTTTATTAGTCAATGTTATTAATGTCTATTTTATTATTGCAACCCTGGCTCAGATTCATGAAAATCACCTAATGAAGAAGTTTACATTTACAGCTTACATTTTTTCTATTCAGCTTGTTTATTCATGGGTGAAATCTGATTTAATCAGTGCAAGCCTAACCTGTGCAACAACCACAGCAAGTCAGCACACAAAGCTTTGTTTGTATGTTTTCTGTTGTCTGAAGTCCATGTTAATCATCTCCACCCCTCTTGATGAGATCCAGAGCATATAAAAGAGCATCTTCTTCCTGATCCGAGAGACCACGACTGCTGCTATCATTAGTGAATCTCTGGATTTTACAAGACTAATCAAGAACAGTGAGTACAACAGGCAACAATTCTAATGAAAACTTGACAAAAGACCTGCAAGCTAAAGACTTTATACACTGTGGCTTAATAATTGACATTTGAGGAATTGTGCATTTTTTCCTGAATTCATCAAAAGATTTTCCCTCATAGTTTTCAAATGATTTTAAATGTATGTTGACTCTCTTGTTTTACAGATGAGTGCATCCAAGCTCCAGGGAAGGTTTGTAATCCTGCTCAGATTCCTAATGATAAAAGCTGTGCACTTCATTATATAAGCACTGTACTGCATTCATCAGTAGTACAAACTTTGTTTATATGTTGAGATGCTAAATTCAGCAATTGTTTGTGTTTGTGACCAACCCAGCGATGAAGTGAGAATCACACACTCTCTACACACGAAAGAGGAGGAGTTTGTAGTCAGAAGAAGAGAAACGGTTTTTCAAAACCTGCAGAAACATGAGATACACTGCAGCCAGGTCAAACGTCTTACACTTCATTGAGGCAATTCTTGCTGAAATGACCTACAAATGCATGTTTGCACAATCAACCTGTGTGTGTTTCAGAATAAAGTGCCACACATTGCATTATTAAGTTCTGGAGGAGGACAAAGAGCCATGGTGGGTTTGCTGGGGTCCCTGGTTCAGCTTGATAAAGCGGGTCTTCTAGACTGCATCCTTTATCTGAGCGGAGTCTCTGGATCCACCTGGTACCAACCCTGACAAACAACACACACACAGATTGAATTGAGTTTAATGTCAGAAATGACAGCAGTATGTTCTTCTCTGAAGGTGCATGGCCTCCTTGTACAAAGAACCAGACTGGTCCACCAAACTAGAGAGCGTGAAAAACACAATCATCGAGAGACTCAACGGTCCTGCAGTCAGCTGGGGAGATGCGTTTGCCAAGCTGAAGAAATATTACAACGGGAAAGACATCTTCAGCTTGACTGACGTCTGGGCAGCGATGGTCGTCACGACATACATGAAAGAGGTCTGTAAATACTCATAGTACAACCTAGCTTGGGCCTGTCCATGCTTCCTGTGACGCTACATTCTATTTTGCGAGCAAAGTCAGTCTGGCAATGCTACCGCATTAGAGCATTAACGTTCCCAAAAAAGAGGGAACCAATTAGAAACAAGCTCTGTTTTAAACACTGTTGGTGGAAGTGATATGTCCAGCAGATGTAACCCTCCTGAGCCCGCTTTCACCACGGCTCGTCCTCGCTCCGAGCAGGTCTTGAACTCAAGTCTCCAGCATGGGAGGTGGGTGCTCTACCAAGGAGGCTAAAGACCATGACCTCTAACATCAGTCGCTAGAGCACCTCTTTTTGAGATCAGGGGAGTGAGGTTTACCTGCACAGCACTTACTTGCTGGCCTCCATTACACAGAGAAAAGAGGTGTGTACGTTGTAGTCATCAAGGTAATGATATAAAAATAATCATGACGAGAGAGCTCAACATGGTGCAAATGACAAAATGCAACAACAAAAAAAGCCCTGCAAATTAAGAAAACATTTTTATCAGTCTGACAACAGATGTTCTACAACACGAACAACAAGTACAGAAAATGCTACAAATACTCACAGCACAACCAAATACAAACGTCTGTATTCTTGAGGATCTGCAGCACAGTTCTGTATTTGGAGGTGTGAGAATGAGAAACACATAGGTGATATTTAACCAAATGTACCATAGTTTCATCTGACTTCTTGTAGGCTACTGATTTCAAATGTTTATAATATGTACTTGTGCGTTCATGGATGACAGTATTTTGCCACTAAAGAGCTCATTAAGATCATTCAAGGTAAACATTCAATACAAATTTCTGAAATAAATCAAACTCTTATAAGCTTGTTAAAATATAAAGATACATGTAGATGAACACATATACAGAGTTCTTGATGCTGACTGACCAGCAAGAAATTCCTTTTACCAATAACAAACCTTTCAACACGACTGCAGTGGCCCTTAGGTATGTGTATATACAAGGTCGCCGTGATCTTGCCAAGTAAGACATGATCCTGGATCGACATTACGGTCCAAAAATATAAACTTATCCCAATCCTTACCCTTAAACCTACCCCTACCCAGAATTTATGCCTAAAATCAGTGAGTAAATGATAGCTGATTAACAAGGGTGTATAAGAACCTAACCATGATTATAAGCCTAAAACAGATCTTTATTCCTCAATTTTGATTGGTTGATTAAAATGTTGATCCAGGAACACCTTGTGCTTGGTGAAATCACGCTAACGTATATACAATATATATGTTTATGCATACATAAATAATTTTTTCCCCTACAGATTGATGAACACACAATGACAGATAAGAAGAACCAACTTGGTAAAGATCCATTTCCCATCTATACACTGACTGACACGCAAAGCAAACAGAAGGAGGGAGGAGGTCTGTGTTTTTGCCTCAAAGAATTATAGTTACTGTGTTTGTGTCAGCTGTTATATGGCCATGTTTTCTGTCTGCAGACCCCTGGTTTGAGATCAGTCCATATGAAGCAGGTTATTCCCTCGCTGGAGCGTTTGTGGACACCTGTAACTTCGGCAGCCAGTTTGACAACGGCTCAAAGAAAAAACAGCAGCCTGAAATGGACATGCTGTACCTGCAAGGTAACAAACTCTGCCACATAAAAGTTTAATTATATTTCCAATACCAATATGAACTGATGGGTTCTTCAATATTTTGTCGTAAAACAACAAAGCAATGTAATGACTGAAATAATAATTTTGAACTGTTATTTACACATTTTGCTTTAAAGGGATCATTGGATGCACAGATTTTCATGGCAGTCTGTGTACACTACCACCCTATAATGATAAAAATACACCCAGTGTGTGTTTTCTTTTTAAATCTTGATAAACAATAACCCTTTTCTCAAATCAAGCCAATCTCAGATTCTTGGCTTTGTGATGTCACCCACACCCAGGCCCCTCCCACAACGTTGATTGACACTGGTGTTTTACCTTAGACCCTCAATTTGGACACTGCATAGTACAGTATGTTGGAGCAGGTTTGGCACTAAACCTCCGGCCCTCCGGCCCTCCAGGAACTGAGTTTGATACTCCTGATTTAAAGGGACAAGCACCGAAAAAAGGTCACTGTGAACCGAGCTGTTTTTGCAGGGTATAATGAGTGTTTTACACTACCATTGAGAAATTTCAACCAAAGTAAAAAAAAAAGTTAAACACTTTTAATCAAGGCCCTAAAGAATCATATGAACTTGTGGAAAATAGGCATCCGATGACCCCCTTAAAAATGGTGTTCCGTTTTATTTATTGTAAACACTTTTAAACATAACGGTGTATTCTGCAGCTCTGTGTGGCAGTGCTTTAGCTGGAGAAGAGAGTAAAGCATTCATCTGGGGAAAGATACAAGGTGCAGCTGCATTGATTTCTGACTAAAGCTGATATTCATTTCATTATCATATGTGAATCTGTGATTGTAATTGATTCCCCCGTACCACCACCAGATTTTCTTAAACAATCTGGACCTATGAAAGAAATGAAGATGTTTGAGGAAATGAAAGCAGGTAGAGCATTTCTTTGCATCTCTGCTGTTATTTATTGATACGTTCCATCTTTTTTGTCAGCTGACCTACTAACATAAACAAAGCCGAATGCATACTGTAAACTGTAAATGCTCATGCACAAAGTGTTTGTTTAATGTGCTTTTTCTTCAAAAGATCCAAACTCCCCATCTGTAGAAAAGTGTTACCAGGTGCTCATGGATCTCGTGGACATGAATGTCTGTGTTTTAAATCTCAAAGATCCTTCCGCTCTTGATCAATCCATCAGAACAACACTGAACGGTAAGCGTGTGTTAGAATTTATTTATTTATTTATTATAGTCTTATGTAATAAGTCACAAGGTTCAGTATCTGAATAGACAATCAAAACTTTTGATCTAATGGATGAAACTGCAAAACTATAAAAGGTAGCATGCAAAAACATAAACAAGATTGACGAGTGTTTCTCTCGTTCACAGACCTCACTGGAGGCAAAAGCCAGCTGATTTTTCCAACACAAAAACTGAATCTCGCTGATAAAGATGCTGCAAAACTGTATATGCAGCAATACACTGAGGATGTATGCAATTATTTGAGTCAGTTCAGTTTGGGGCCTTTCGGTAAGTTGAACTGTCTTTAAAAGGTACTTGATTTGTATATTGTTATTTTTCATGCATAGAGCAAAAAGTGATTTACTGTAAAAAATGGCAATGATTTTAACAGTAAAAAACTGTGAAAATGCTACGGTAAAACCCCGTAAAAAAATTCCTGTTAAATTTACAGAGAAACACTGTAAACTTTGACATAGAAATTTTACATTTTGTTTGAATTTGATGTTTTTTCTTTGAAATAACTCTTTCTTCTTAGTTTTTTTGTGTGTTAAATGTAATTTTGTCAAATTAATATTTATTGCACATGTCAGTTAAATAATTTTTTATTATTTATCTTTTAATCATCTATGTGAATGACACTGAGCACCTTCTATATATGTTACTATTTAAAAGCTTCTTATGAAGAACTTTGGTTCATCATGTGACTTTCACATCATCACCTGCGTTTGGTGGGTTTCAGTGTATTTCAAAGGTACAAAATAGATTTCACTACTTGGTTGGCATATTAACATTATATCAGTATAGTATTACGATTTATCATTAGAAATTATGGTATTTAAACATAACCTTAACTGTAAAACAAAACTATTTTGTTGAATATATTGTATTGTTACCGTATTTTTCACAGTTTTATTCTGGCAACTACATCTGCCGTTTTTTTTACCATAAATTTCACAGATTTTTTTTTTTTTTTTACAGTGATAAGATTCAATAGAGCTTTCAATAAGCAGCAAGGGAGTTTCAACAGTTGTTTCAGACAACCAGTCATAATCTTAGTCATGATTATTTTATTATGCACTCATCATTTACTCATCCTCATGTGTTGAAGAACCAAAACCCATGAGATTTGGTTCATCTCCAGAACACAAAAAAGATGATAATTTTACTGAAACCTGAGAGATATGACACTCCAAAACATGCATGAAGAGTTGTGAAATAAATGCAGTATAATGCAGTTGTGAAATAAATAACTTATAAATAAGAATTGGTTGGAGGACATGTTGGGATAATCCATATGCTGTAAGTCTGTGAATATTCCTCCACACAATCTACACTGATCCAGTTCTTTAGCGTCCAATAATATTCTTTTACTTCTTTATATGTTTCATTAACCATTACACAGTCTTCACTTATCTATACCGATTAAGTTCTTTGAGATCTCTTATTGCATATACTTTGGCTTCTTAAGGTGTTCCATCTAGCCGTATCATCACCGTATCATCACTAAATGTGTGCACGTCTCTGCGTTATTTATTGAGAGGTGTTCGTTCAGGTACACCCCTGTACCCTTCAGTTTCTTGGTAATTCGGCTTCCTATTCACAAACTTCGCTCCTCCATTCCTTCGTGAAAGGGTATGGCAGGCCACCACATTACCATTCTGAATGATCATGTTCTGACTTTCTAAGAACTCGATTACTTTATATGGGTGATTTCCCTACAGTGGTTGAGGCTGTAGGATTGCCGAATGACTAAAGAAACATTCTCAGTACGATGGTATAAAACACTGCATGTCTAGTCTGTTACCACCCACTGCCACTTATACCAATGACATAAACAAGCGCAGATAGAATAGCTAAATATATGGGAGAGTATTGCTATTAAGTGACTATGCTGTATTGCAATAGGTAGCACTTCAATGTTAATTTTAAAGACTAGTTAGCACATAATTTATTATTGAAATGGTTTAAAAACAGTATTTTTGTTACTTTTCCTTGACCATGTGGCTAATAACCAGATGTGAAACATTCAAACTGACCGATCAGCAGATTACAGCTTCACCCTCTGAGCAGAAGGTGTGACCCCCTGATGTATACACATGTTGGCAGGCTACCAGCACCTCTTCAGGAAAGACAAATGGCCCTTTTGTTACTCAAGACATGTTTGGTTATTGATTATTTTTGACCCTACAACTTGATTTTCCAGCGATTGTAGTTCCTCTGGCATGGCGTCATCATCTCTGTCTCTGGCCATTGTACTGGCATACGCCCGGTGTTTTTTTCCCAAGTAAATCCTCCATTCTTGTGTACCCTGCTGAAAAAAA
>JAUMHQ010000296.1:4774888-4785371 GCA_032361165.1 Enteromius paludinosus | reverse complement strand
AAGGTACATACCTTCTATGTACATATCAGAGAACAATTTAAAATATTCTCTCAATGCATTCTATGGCACCTTTAATATCTCATGAATTTTCAGAAACTAACATTCAGTTCAGAGTCTTTCATTCATGACTTCATGGATGAACTACAAATTAATTAAGACATTAACTAAGATGGGTACATCATCATCATTTATGATTTATTATGCATGATCATTGTTACGAAAGGGGCGTGAGGCGTTCGAGTTCAAGTGCTAACAGTTTATTAAAAGGCTCAGAGTCAGAATGAAAGCGTTCAATCACCGGCAGACACAGTAACGTAGACAAAGGCGGAGGCAAAGTCGAAAAACACAGCAAATGGTCCAAATACTGTATAGCAGAGTTCTTGGGGAGAGACAGAGGGAAAGTTCGGGTCCAGGCAGAAATCATACACAAATAATCCAAAAGATTGAATAGCGAAATGCAAGAAACACGAATGAGTAGTAACAACAATAAACGAACCGTGCTAGAAGCTAAATATACACCGGCTTTTATGCCGGTGGATATCCGGGTGGAAATGAGCATCACAGTGACGATGGTTTCAACATAAAAGTCCTGGTTGAATACACAGAAATGAGTACATGAATTCATAATAGAAGTCCGGGAGTGAGAGGCAGAGACAAACATATGACATAAGTCCTGAGCGATGGAGTACCCTCCAGTGGTCTGGTTGGGCACATCCAGCTGTATGTTACATAGCCCCCCCCTTAAGGGGTGGCTTCCAGACGCCCCAAACTCGGGGATCGGCAGGAACAACCTCCGGGGTGGGACAGATGGCGGAGAAGTCCACCTGGGCTGAATACACGAAGGAGACATCCTCCAGGGTGGTGCAGATGGCGGAGAAGTCCATCTGGGCCTACGAGGCAGCGACAATGCTCTCCTGAGCTGAACAAACAGTCCATGTGCACTCAAGGGTGGTGCTGACGGCGGGGAAATCCACCTCGGCAGAGCTGACAGCAGAGACGGCCATCGAGGCGGAGCAGGCAGTGGAGAAGCCCACCAGGGTGGAGCAGGCATCAAAGAAGACTTCCTCCAGGGTGGAGCAGGCAGAGGAGACTTCCACCAGGGTAGAGCAGGTGGCGGAGACCTCCTCCTGGGTGGAGCAGGCGGCGGAGACATCCTCCTGGGCGAAGCAGGCGATGGTGACGTCCCTCTGGGCAGAGCAGGATGGCGGAGAAGCCTTCCATGGTGGATCAGGCGGTGTTAATGCCCACCTGGGCGAGACGAGCCATCTTCCAGGGCGGAGCGGATGGCAGCAGAGGCCCTCTGGATCGGCCAGACAGCGACAGAGCCCTCTTGGGACCACTAGATTGGCTTTGCGCCCTCGAGTACCGACCCTTCAGTCAATTCGCCCTTCAAAACCGTCTTGGTTGTGGCTGTGCTCTTCTTGACAGACTGGGTAGTGTAGAAATTTTCAAGGTCCCTGCTGGTTGTGAATGCGCCTTCTTACAACCCATATCCAGATTTGACACCTTTCTCGACCGCCTAGAAGGTGAATAAGCCCTTTGTGACCAGACAGAGGTTGAATCTGCCCTACGAGACCAGACAGGAAGTGAGTACGCCCTTTAGGACCGGGCAGAGAGTGAATGCGCCCTTAGTGTCCATACAGGGGATGGATACGCCCTTCTAGACCATACCGAAGCTGAAGTCTCCCTCCGAGACTGACTGAAACCTGATTCGGGGTCCTCCATGGGTTGTTCAACCACCATTGAGGCCTCTGGGGATTCTACGGACGGAACCGACATCTCCAGAGGTAGTGCAGCCTCTGGTGGACCCGATGAAGTCTTAGTGCCATACACCGGTTTCTGAGGTCCTGGCCATGGAGCCTGAAAGGGCTCGTGGAGCTCGGGTGAATTCTGTGGAATTGGATAACAGACTGGGTCTGGCGGATCCGGCCACTCAGACTCCGGATCACAGACTGGGTCTGGTGGATTCGGCCACTCTGGTTCTGGGTCACAGTCCTCTAATAACTCGACTGGTTGGGGAACCAAGACTGACTGGACTTGACACGACCCCTCGTATCGTGCTATGGGGTTAGTACCCATTTTTGACAAGTTTGACACCCTGAGGGCCTTCTGCAGCTTAGCAAGTTGTATGATCGGAACCAACCGGACAACAAACGGCTCCTCGTACCGTGCGACGGGGTTGAGATTCATTACATGCGGGTTTGGAACCACGGGGACCTTCAGTGGCTCGATTGGTTGTGGAACCGGGACTGACATGACAATACATGGCTCCTCGTACCGTGTTATGGAGTTGAGACCCGTTAAAGCTTGACTGGGAACCATCTGCTCCATCTGAGTTGAAGGCTGTTGCTGTGGGTCAGGATCGGCGGCCATCTTGTGCTGTATCTCGCGATCGGTATCCATCCCGCGATCTGCGTCCATCTTTGTGCGCTTTGTTTCTTCTTTATCATTACACATGTGAAATCTCCGGTTTTCGGTAATGTCCGGTAAAATCACGGGACTGATTCGGCGTATAATAATAGAGTCATTGAGACCCGACCGTTCTGCAAGCTGGAAAAACTCGAAAACAAAGTCTTCGAACGGCGGATCTCTGTGCACGAGTGTAAAGAGACTCTCTGTAAACGTCCTCCTGGAGATATAAGTGAGCCCTTAAAACAACCGTGCTGAACTCTAGTTGTCGGTTCGTTCTGTTAGGAAAGGGGCGTGAGGCGTTCGAGTTCAAGTGCTTACAGTTTATTAAAAGGCTCAGAGTCAGAATGAAAGCGTTCAATCACCGGCAGACACAGTAACGTAGACAAAGGCGGAGGCAAAGTCGAAAAACACAGCAAATGGTCCAAATACTGTATAGCAGAGTTCTTGGGGAGAGACAGAGGGAAAGTTCGGGTCCAGGCAGAAATCATACACAAATAATCCAAAAGATTGAATAGCGAAATGCAAGAAACACGAATGAGTAGTAACAACAATAAACGAACCGTGCTAGAAGCTAAATATACACCGGCTTTTATGCCGGTGGATATCCGGGTGGAAATGAGCATCACAGTGACGATGGTTTCAACATAAAAGTCCTGGTTGAATACACAGAAATGAGTACATGAATTCATAATAGAAGTCCGGGAGTGAGAGGCAGAGACAAACATATGACATAAGTCCTGAGCGATGGAGTACCCTCCAGTGGTTTGAATGGGCACATCCAGCTGTATGTTACAATCATGATGGGGTTTTTTTGTTTACAAGAAAGAAAGAAAGAGAAAGAAAACTACTTTGGATAAATTTGTAATACATAAATTGTCATATTCATGTGATTTCTGCTGACAAAAAAAAACTATATAACAGTAAACTAGACATTTGAACCAATAAAATTACTAACATTACTGCATTAATTTAACCATTTCTTATTAGTGACCAACAGCTGTTGTTCACTGACGAGCTGCGCAAATCCAGGCTGATAATGAACATGGTTTTGCGCAGCTCATCAGGGAACAACGGCTGTTTGTAGTATATACGGCTCAATGTGAAATCACGCACCTGATGGCATTTACTGCTGATTACAGGACTGGCTTTACTGACGAAACGCGCAAACATCTGCCGATATGCCGATCTGGATCGATGCATCCCTATTTCTTAACAAGTACTATATTAACTCTGTGGGACGCAACGGCGTTTTCTTGGACATTTTCTGTTGTCATTTCTATTTAAATTCATCATATATTGTAATGTTTGAAATATGATTTGTATTATTGTGACAATCAAATGCATGCAATTTAGTTAGTCAACATATTAAGTAATAAGTCAAGTAAATACAACAATAGTGAACAATAATCTGAAACAACATAAAGTGCACTTTTTGAAAGGTAGTAATTGAAGTGTCTATAAGTACGCCTAAATGGCTTTTTATTTCAATAGTATTATATTACTGTATATGCAATTATACATATATACTTTGTAAAATTTCAAGTACACTACAAGTGCATTTCAATAAATGTAAGCACACTTCGTTTTCACAAGGTGATGTTGCTCTTTGCCAAATCCTGTGACTCACCATGTACTGTGATGTTCACGGGTTGACTCTTCTCTCCAGACTCAGACTGACACCAGTAAACTCCAGTATCAGATGTCTTAAGAGAGGTGATTCTACAAGTAGACCCTCTTTCTGACCCCCAGTCTGAAGACGAACAACCTTCCAGCTGCTTGCTGTATCTTAACAGTGTCCATCCAGAGCTCCTCTGGTCCTCACAGTTCAGGGACAGAGAGTCAGAGAGAAAGTGTTGAGATCTGCTTGGAGTGATGATCGGAGAAACTCCAGGCTGTCGAGCTAAAATGTGCAATTAAATGAGCTATTTATTAAAATGTTAACAAAAGAGATTACATCTGAATATTTCTACATATATATAGATATGATTGTGTGACTGTGTTTAGGAAACAGAATAGGACACATGCTTATTCAATAACATTTATTTTCTATTTGGTTTTATGTATATGCTTTATTTTAAGGTATGCTGTTTTTTTTGTTGTTGTTGTTTTAAGGCATTTAGTAAGTAACAGTAAAAGGTTTTGTGGTGGCTGTGCTTTGAAATTAAATTATTACAATCTTAATTGAAGTGTGGAAATGTATTCATAAAGTCTGACAGTAATGAGTGTTGAGTAATGACCTTACCCCTGGTTAAACCTGCCTTATTTATTTATTTATTTATTAGAAATTTCATTTCCAAGTAACCTTCCAGCACTGCTGTTTTCTAGAGTATATGGACAGTAGGACATGAATACTCACAGGTGACCCAGAGCAGCTGAGTGTAGCTGTATTCGGTTAAATAAGCTCCTCTCTCTGCTCGACATGAATAAACTCCTGTGTGCTTCACGGTAGCAGGACTGAGAGTGTAAGAGCCTCTAGCATCGTTGCTGTCTGACAGGAGCTCATGATCATCTCTGAACCAGGTAAACGTCCAGCCTCTAGAGGAGCTTCTCACTACACACAACAGAGTTACGGAGTCTCCTTCACTCAGCCAATTCTGAGAAATCTGCAGAACTGCCTGGGCTCTGTCTGTTGAATAAAATGTGGCGTTATGTTCCACAGTAAAATATAGCTTTGACAAAAAGGCGTTCTACTCCTGCGTTCTCCCTGCATCAGTGTACTGGGACTACTGGTTAGGATCACAGCTCACATGGATTACTGCGATGCAAATGCAAATGCAAAAAAAAAACCATGCAGATGAAAGCCTGCTGCCACCATTGAATAAAAAATACAAATGTACCTTTGTATTTCATAATCAGTGGCGGTTTTAGGTGTGGGCGAATGGTACAGTTTTCATATCACGTGGGGGGCGGCAAAAGCACTAATTAGGGGAAAAAAATCATCTGCACCCCTAAGCGGTTTTCTATTATCTATCATAGCCTACCTGTGACTATGGTGTTTAAATAGCCTAGTTTCAAATCTAGCTTACAAAAAAAAAAGATGTGGTTCTCATTCTCACAGGGAGCATTTCTTCATGCATAAATTTACTCTCGCGAGAATGCCGCTAAGCAGGGCCCCTCTCAGCTGCTCAACCCCTGCTCGCTCATTAAATACTCTTTTAAAACTTTATAGGCGGGAATCTAATGTCCGATCGCTTCTGTGATTCTTTATTTTCAACACACACCACTTATCATGGCTTTAGGAACAGTATGTTTGTGTGTGGGAGTTTTTTTTATTAATATAATCCTTCATAAACAACAATACAACACCAATACATATTTGCAGTAGAATATAAAAATCAGGTATAAAACATGAAACATAATGAATAGTCTAGTCATTTCAATAATTGAGATTCAATTTAGAATACAGTAATGATCCGGCTGTCAGCGCCGTCATGGAGACAGTTGTGTAGGGGAGGGACTTGTTGATATTGCCATGTCAGTTAGTGATGGGATTTATGGCTCTTTAAGAGAATTGGAATCTTGGCGATCTGCTCCTTTCAAATAGCAGTTTGTTCTTAAAATATTCTGTCAGTTTTAAGAAGCTAGCTTAGGGGCATCTCAGTTTAACCTGGAAATAATCACTGGGAGGAATGAAGAGGTGAGAACTGTAGACAAATAATTCAAACTAAAAACAAACAAAAACTATATCAAAAAGTGTATGTATTACTTTTACAAATAGTCAACTATATTTTACATACAAATCTAAATGGACAAATTTCAAATAATGTTTTTTGCTGAGATGAACAGTCAATTTGAGAAAACATAAATTATTTTGTATACTACATAACGATTTAGTTTTGCGTTACGTTTAAGCAATGATAATATGTGAATAAGAACCTATTTATTGTGCATCTGGATGTAATGTGTATATAATATAATACATGGGGCCTCAGTGATATGCAAATTAGTGTGTGACATCATCTGGCAACATTTAGCTACTTTCGGGCAGGCTTTAGGTACTTTTCATTGGAAATAGTTGGCAACACTGATGCTGTTAGGCAGTAGCACCCCTGCGCTGCCCTCTATAACTGTTCTGTCTCGTGGAGGAGCTAATTAGTGTACATCTGTGTGAAACACGCATAGGAAAAAAAGAATGACAGAAAGAACGGCTCCCCCCCAGCCGTGACTAGGCTCCCATCGTTCATGTTTATGAGCCGTTCAAAAGAATCGGTTCGTTTGCGAACGTCACAACTCTAGTGCCAGTAGAAGTCACTATGTGCGTTCGAGATGCACTACACTAGCCTGTCACGGCTGGCTAGAGCAGCCCCTTGCAGTCGGGGGAGGAGTAAAGATTGATTACATACAGTAACTTTTTTTAGAAAAAACATGCAGCAAACATCGTGCTTGTCGTCACATAATCTGATCAATGAGAATAAAGTGTGTCGTCATCAAGGCTTTGGCAGTCGATTTTGAGCAACTGCAGCGCCTGACCTGTGCGACTGCTCTCGTTTTGCTCTCACAATACTTTGATGGCACATGTGATCGAAAGGCGGCTGCAGTGCCGATCAAAGTCGGAGAAATGATCTTACCAGAATGCATTGTTTTGTAAGGCGGCAGTCCACATGAAGTCAAACACACCTATTGTTTTCACGCACCTACGAGTTTCAGTCTTTTGATTGGTTGATTTTCTCAGGGTTCATGCCTACATATACTCTAACAGTCCCGAAATATAAGACACACGTGAGCTCAAATGTGTGTTTAGTAAAGTGGAGATTCCTTTACGGTGCTAGTACCCGACTGGCAATATTAGAAGAATTTGTTGTAACTGAAATTGCAAGCACTATACACGTCAGGATATAAGTATATCAAATAGCAATTATTAGCAATTATGTTTTTATTTTATTTTTTTCTCACAATTGTTAGTTTATATCTTGCAATTCTGACTTCTTTTCTCAGAATTGTGACATAAACTGGAATTTATTCCAACTGTCAAAGAAAAAAAAAAAACAGCTGAAACTGGACTCCCCTTGTTTTGTGTGAACCCTTGGTGAATATATATATATATATATATATATATATATATTATGTTTGTGTAGTATTTACATCTATATATTCATATAAATTATATATTATATAAATATATAAAAGTAACATTTGTTTCACACCCAGCTGGAGCTGTCAGCGCCACCAAAATTCCTCACGGTTCCCATCACGGCAATAGGGTTGCCAGTTCTAGCAAAATCCCCAGGTGTTTCCAAACCGCAAAAGACTGGTTGTTATACTGTTTCACGGCGAGAGGGGTCATGTACACTCCAGCCAGTGCGGTTGTCAGGGCCGTCTAAAACCCCTGCGTTTCCCAAACCGCTAAAGAAGGGTTTGAAGGCTGTTTCACGGTGTCAGGGACCGTGTTCAGCTCAGTTGGTCCCGGTTTTACAGCCCAAGAGGCTGTTTCATGTCCAGTCAGTCCCAGTTATACAGCCAGGAGTGCTGTATGATGTTCAGTCGGTCCCAGTCACACAGCCTGATGAGCTGTTGAAGGCCCTCATGGTTCCCAACCATTTACTAACAGGTTCCAGCCCCGTAGCACGATACGAGGGGTCGTGTTCAGCTCAGCCAGTCCCGGTTTCACAGCCTGAAGAGCTGTTGAAGGCCCTCATGGTATCAAACCAGTCAGTAAGGGGTCTTGTCATGTCCAGTCAGTCCCGGTTTCGCAGACAATCGAGCCACTGAAGGTCCTCGCAGTTAATAGCCCACATGTAACAGGTCTCAACCCCGTAGCACGGTACGAGGAGCTGTGTCAAGTCCAGTCAGTCCTGGTTTCTCAACCTGTCGAGCTGTCTGAAGTCTGTGCCCACGCACATGGTGGCTGGATCCGCCAGACCCGGTCTGTGATCTGGACCCAGCATGGCCGGATCCGCCAGACCCAGTCTGTGATCCGGACCCATCATGGCCAGATCTGCCAGACCCGGTCTGTGATCCAGGTCCCCAGTCACCGCACATGGTGGCTGGATCCGCCAGACCGGGTCTGTGATCCGGACCCATCATGGCCAGATCTGCCAGACCCGGTCTGTGTTATGACACTCCAGCCTTCTATTTACTGTGTGTTTTATGTCTGTTTTAATTCCTGGACTACATTCCCCAGAATGCACCTCTCCTCACAGCTGTTGCTAGTTTGGTTCACTCATTCAATCAGTGCCACCTGTGTATATACCAGTCTGTTTGTCTGTCTAGCACGGATCGTTGTTTCTATGTTTTGCCGTCGACCCTAGTTGTGTTCATTCGTGTTCCTGTTCTCAGTTTGTGTTATCATTTGCATTTACTTGTTGCCGAATTTCTGCCTGTTTCTGGATATCCTCTCTGTCTCGCCCTAAGGACTGATTCACGGTATTTCGATCATTGCTCTGTTTAACGTTTCTCCCACTGTCTAAGGCTCCACTGAGTCTGTTTTGTCGGCGATCTACTTTGCATGTTAAGACTTTGAGCCTGATTAAACCTGTTTGCATATGAACTCGCACGTTTCACGTCCTCAATCGTGACAATTCTTAAATATGCACATGTATGAGTGGATATATATAAATAATAAATATACACAGTACACACAAACATATAAAGAAACAAACAAAAAAAATTATGTAATAATTTGCAATAAACCATTTGACAAGACTACAATTAACTACACATTTCTTTTCCACAAGGGGTGTGTGTCACTTAAAGCTGTAGTATGTAATTTACTGCTTGTGGCACCAAATGCAATTTCAACTTCTCATTCATTAACTGTATGAGTACTTCATTGTGTGTTTTTAAACAGTTAGACACTCCTTCCATATGCCATTGGTTACATAAACAGGTTTAAAATCACATAAACAGTCTTAAATTCATGCCATTGGTTGCAGCAACTTCACTGTGTCGGATACAAAACCAGATAAAGCAGTGTTAAAATGCCACCTAGTGCTTCCTACAGAAATAAAATGGTGAATACATTTAATGTTAGAGTTAGAATAAAACACTCACCTTCCACTCTGACCAAAACAGCTTTGCTCTTCTGGGATTTCATTGGTCTGTTCTCTCTTTCTCCCCAGCACCAATATTTATCCTGATCAGAATCAGAAACATCTTGAATAGTGAGAGTCTCTGTGCTTGTGTTGATCCGGTCTGCAGTGAATGCGCTGCTGTATTTAGACCAATACACTCTCCAGTCACTGTAATAAGGCTCTATGGCACATTTCAGAGAGATCGTCTCTCCAGTGAACACAACACTGTCTGGATCTGCTGTGACTGAAGCTCTGGGTATATCTATGAACAGAAGAACCATCAGTTAGCTCAGGGGCAGGTAACGTCAGTCCTGGAGTGTCGATGTCCTGCAGAGGTTTACGCCAGCCCTACTCAAACACACCTAAACAAACTAATCAAGGTCTTGAGGATTATTAAATCTGCAGGCAGGTGAGGGTTGGAGCTAAGTACTGGTCATTGTTTAGGAAGTTAGTAAGTTTTGGTCAAATGCAAGAGCATTAACTAGCTCTTCAGGTCAAAATGGCCACAAAACAACATGAGGGTTTTATGATACATAAATATTCAAACTTATCAAGTCTTAAGATGGGAAACATGCTGTAAACATTTAACTCCATAAACAACTCCACACACAGTAAATAAAAATATAGCACATATTTATAAATACTTTATTGGACTATAGAAATAAAGAATATTAGATGTGTCCTAATATTCTTTAAGCAGATTAAGTGTACATAGATATTTTTAGAAACTGAAATTCATATCACCTTCAGTGTATCCGGAAAGAGCAAGTGACAGCAGCACTACAAGAAGATAAAACACACACATAGCAATACGATGCACTTGGTATTTGATGATTCATTTTGTGCAATATATTTATATATACACTCTGCAAAAACTTTTAAGCATAAACAACCTATAAAGCAGTTTCATCACCATTTCTGACAATGTACAGGTCCTTTTCAAAAAATTAGCATATTGTGATAAAGTTCATTATTTCCTATAACGTACTGATAAACATTAGACTTTCATATATTTTAGATTCATTACACACAACTGAAGTAGTTCAAGTCTTTTATTGTTT
>JAUMHQ010000296.1:4730194-4756873 GCA_032361165.1 Enteromius paludinosus | reverse complement strand
CAAGAACAGTCTGCTGCTGACGACTCACAACCTTTAAGATAGTGAGCTTTTCTTATTAAAAGAAGCTGCTGCTTACTCTTCAAATGTGAAAGAGTAGTGCTTGTTCTTTGTTGTTTCTCTGATCACAAATGCAGACATGGTGTTATGTTTACGAGGCATGATGCAACAAGTCATGATCATCATGATTATATAACAAATGCCTCGTTTGCAATGCGATTTATTGTTTTGGTGTCATAGCAACAGGATGCAGCATCACGTTATGTTAAGGAGCATAACATTTCTTTCACATGCTTGAGGTATTCGGCCAATCACAACACACTGGATAACTGGCCAATCAGAGCACACCTCACTTTTTTAGAATGATGGGCTTTCTACAAATCAACCTGTTTTAGGAGGCGGAGCTTAGAGGAGAAACAATAACGTACAGTTTGTGGAAAATAATGTGTTTTTGAACCTTAAACCCTATAAACACATTGCATTACAACAAAAAAACATCATATTTAGCAACATCACCCCTTTAAATCATGCATTTTGGCCAGCACACAGACACTAACCCTACTCCTTACAGAAAACATTATGCATTTTTACTTTCTCAAAAAAATGAAAAATCCTCATTCTATATTATTTATACGGTTTTGTACCCATGGAGACTTTAGTTTAGGTCCCCACCTTGAGTCCCCATGAGTCTGTGTGTATTCATGTTTACGTCCCAGCAAATATAAACATACCAAATCATTCACACACACACACACACACACACACACACACACACACTCACCTGCTCTTCAGGTGCTGGATGCTGCCCAGGCATTTGAACTGTCCGTTCACCATGATGGCCATGCGGGTGCAGAGCGCTTCACACTCCTCCATGCTGAAAACACACACATTTGCAGCATTAGGGCAGGTTTCCAGACTGTTTTGGTCTAATTCTGGCCATTCCTCAGCATGAATCTCTTGAGAAACACCTTCAAAGCATCAGAAAGCCCAGAGCTCAGGATCTGCTTCCAGCAACATTCAAATGAGACTCATTATGAAGCTCATGAAAGCCTTTCACCTGCGCAGCCGGCCAATGAGAGCAGTCACACAAACAAACTCATCTGCTGCCAAACCAGGGACAAACCAACATCAGCTAAAACTCTAAATTGGTGTCTTGTTGCCAGGAATCGTCAGGCTGCGTCATTATCGCAGGCTGATGCGGAGAAAGACATCTCTGTACCTGACATGATAAATATAGCTGCCGGATTTTGTTTTCCTCCAGAGGGACATGAGGGATTTGTCATAGCTGATGTGGAATGAACAAAGTGAAATACACAGAAGAGAAGATATACACGTAATTTATGTGCACATAATATGTATATATATATATTTCTCTTTGAAACTGTGCAGTAAGGCACGTAAAAATGGTGTTGAACAAAAAGTGCGCAGAGGTACATATTTTTATGAGACCAGGTTTTTTTATTTAAACTGCAAAAAAAAAAAAATGCAGGTTTCCTGTTAGAATTATTTTTCAGTAAAACAGAAGTCTACGAGACGGCTGAGCAAGTTCGTTACCTGTGAGAGGTGAGTATAACGGATCTGCCCTCCTTAATGACGCTGAGGATACAGTCCCACAGAAAACGCCGGGCCTTCGGGTCCATACCAGTGGTGGGCTCGTCCTGCACACACACACACACACACACACAAACACACACACGTGTATCAGTATGCATCATGTAAAGAGAAACAATTCAAACAGCCTTATGAAGTGGCACAGCGCGGTCACATGACCTCATTACTCTGCATATGCAAATTAGCTAGTGTCACCTCATAAATATTGTTGTGCATGTTTAATAGGTCAAATTTGCATACTATACACAGTATGTATACTACATACTAAGAGAAGCTGATTCCAAACAATACTGTACATTATATGAAGATGTGCTTACACGTGACCTTTGACCTGGTACAACAGATCGACTACACGATGATGGCTGATTTGGAGCAGGACGGACACGCTGAGAGCACCTGCCTCGTAATGCCGCCTTTAATTAGCATCCGCAGAGAGCCAATCAGGAGTTATTCTGCGGGTTATGAACGTGGATTATTTCATACGAGTCTCCGTCAGGCGGAATGAGATTTTAATGCCAGCAAACAGAGGCGTGTGTGTGCGCCGAATGCTAAATCTGCCTGGAAATACATTAAAAATGTCCCGCGAGTGACCTCCAGTCCTGTCTTCTTTTCTTCTTTAATCTTTTCTATCGTTATTCGGCTCTTCATTTTATTCTTAATCCTCAAGGACGTTCTCTCATCTGTGTGTGTGTGTCGGTGTGTTTGCTGTGTGTGTGTGTGTTTGCTCTGTGTGTGTGTCAGCCCTACTTTGAGAAAAAAAACTGTCCCTAGCTACATCTCAAAGAAAAACGGACCTTCAGAGAGTAAGTAGAAATGATTAATAATGCCATTCAGTTTGGATAATATTTTTATTCTGGTTTTCTTTCAGGCGTCGGGTTAAGGGTGAAAAGAGTTTTAAATCCACAAATAAACATAAGACGACTCACGAAAACAAATTAAATGAGATCGACTTTTGCTGAATGTCACAGAATGTGTTGGTTCTAATTATATATCTAATTATATATAAGTGATATACTATAAGTAAAAATTGTATATAAATAATTAATAAAAACCATATTTACAAAAATACAAACCACAGCATATTTCCAAAAGCTAAAATTAATATGTAAAATGTTTTAATCATTTTTTTATAATATTCTATTTACGTTTTAGACATAGTTATTTTAGTGAAATAAAGATTGTTTTCTTTTTTCTTTCTTATTTCTTTCAGTTATATGATGATTAATTAAACCAATCACGTACGTCGTGATGACTATTACTCAATTACACTATCAGATCTCCATCCGGCCCTTTATATACCGCTAACCTCCTCTTCCCAGTATCTTCGTCCTTTGCATCCCTCCCTCCCCCCTCGCCCCGCCTAAATAGAGGCCGGGTAGAAAGGTCACCCAGTTTCTAACTCTTCCGCTTCACTTTCAAGCAATTGGCTGCTCCGCTCTCCTCCCGGGGGGCATGCGGTGACCAGGCCGGGCTCCGAGCTCTTCTCAGCTCTCGCCGTCAAGGGGTCATTCCCCTAGGGCTCGGCGCCCGCCACCCGCTCGCCCTGCTCCGCCAAACATGCTCTATATCGGTTATTAACGGGGAAGTGGGATCTCGTGAGATTCTATTTTAGGTGTAAAGGTTTTTCTGGATTGGTTTTTGTTTTAGTTTAACTATAATAACTGGTTCAAGTGGCTTCGGTCAATGTGATATGATGATATACCTTCTCTACATAACTCGACATATTTCCTGTATAAAATAAGAGGTGTGCATTGGGTGTGTTTTGGCGTCTGATCAAACCAAAGCGTTATATAATGCATTACAATTGAACCATACAATGCTATTTTGCACACGCAACTTAAATAACTTTATTGCAAATAAAAAAATAATAAATTCCCCATTAATAAATCTATTGCTAACTCATAATCAATTATAACTCATAATTGACATTTTTACGTGTGTTTAACTCTTAAATATGCTCTTTTTTGTGTCCTGACCTGAGCAATAGATGCGTTGAACCAATCACTTTGTAATTTTCCGCTCAGAGCAGCAGCAGAGAGTTTGCTTTATTTATATTCTGCTGTTAGATGTGTTTGCACTGTTAGCGCTCGCACCAGCCAAACTGTAAAGTGTCTCCAGAGTCATATAATTATTTCCGTGGGTGGGAAGAAACATTAATCAGTGCAAACGAAAAAATCAACACAACCTGCAGTGGACACGCCACATTTTCCCTCCTCAATGACGGCTCAGGATTGTATTATTGCACTCTAATGAGCTAAAACACACAGGTATTTGTTTGTCCATTCATTTACTTGTTTTAATCACAAGTTTGAATAAAGACTCAGAAACAAAGACTGAATAAATAAACAATACAACTTTTCAACATCTTTTCTAAGATTTAAATGTAATTATTATAGACATGCGTGTGAAAATTATTATAGTCATGCACACTGTGATTGATTGTGCATATATCGTGTTGCTCTACAGTGCACCACATTACTGAACTATATAATCTGCACATTAAACTGAATTCATTATATGCCATGTCTGTAATTTGTGTCTAATAATAATAGCACTAAAGCAGAAGCCATCTATATTCTTCGCTGATGACAGAATATACAATGATGTTGGAGTGGGAGATAAAAAGACTGACACTGCGTCAAACAGGCCTCTCGTCTGATCATTACTGCGCCGTTTATTATGCTTTTATGCCTTCATATCACTAGAGCTGAATCTGTGCTGAGAAACACAATGAGGGCCACATTAACTGAAACAGGTTTACTCAGTAAAGTTTGATTTTTAAACATTACTATTAAAGAAAATGAATAAAGTTTTCTATTTCAAATAAATGCTATTCTTTTGAACTTGCTATTTATCTGTGAATCCTGAAAAATACTGTAAAACGTGTCAGTTTCCACAAAAATATTGAGCAGCAATCAGCATATTAGAACAATCTCAGAAGGATCGTGTGATCCTGCTAAAATACAGATTTGATCACTTAAATAAATTACACTTTAACACATGTTTCCATGGCAAACAGCTATTTTGTAATTGCAAGAATATTTCACAGTTTTCCAGATTTTTCTGTGATTTGAATCAAACAAGCGTAGCCCCGGTGAGCAGAGGAGGCTTCCCACCGACCCCAAAGTTTTGAAGAGCAGTGTATCTGCCTTGTTTGTGGTCAGAATCTGTGGTTTTGGAGTCAAACACAGATTGTGTTTTATTGATCTGTACCAGAGACTTGGCTCGGTCTGGACTCCGTTTGATTTCTGTCTCTGCGGCTCAGACTGAGCTTTTATTCACTGTCTTCACATCATTATCCCTCCATGTTTCTGAGTTATTCTCTGTTCTGATTTTGGCCAGACATCTGAGCAGATTTCAAGAAAGATAATTCACTTTTTTTTTTTTTTTTTTACTGTTTTTATTCACTGAACTAAAACTCTAGAGGAGGGTTTCAACTAAAAACAAACACAATAAAAACGTTACTGTAACACTGTAGGCATTAGTTTTGTGTTATGTGTCATTCTGGTTCTCCCCTGTCTTTTTGGTTCAGTCCTGTCCATTTGGTTTGTCCCGTTCGTTCTGTTTCATTAGTTGATTTTGTAAACCTGTCGTTTTCCCAGCTGTCCCCACTTTAGCTTATTAGGTTCCTTGTTTTTAAAGCCCTTTGTTTTTCAGTTTTGTATGTCTTGTTGAAAATGTATGTGCTGCCCGTGTGAGCCCTTGCTCTTGTGACCCGGAACAGTAGTTATGTTTTTCATTAAAGAAAAGGACTTTATTGAATCTCTGCCTTGGTCTGTCTCTCGCATAACAGTTACATTCTAGAAAAAAAAAATATGCACCACTCTACAAACTGACTTTTTCTTTAAAACAAAGTTTTTGGCCAGTTGTATGATGAAGGCATTTAAGTTAATGGTTTGTAATGTTTCTAGTTTGCCGTGTTCGTTAGAAATAAAAATACGAAACACTTCTACACTGAACTTATTCATCCGGAATGATTTACAGGCAATCCCAGAAAGCTCAGTGAAAAGTGTCATGGGAAATGGATGAAGTGAGATAAACCTTAATTACTGACAATAGATGTTGATTACAGATAAAAACCGGCAATTTTGTGATGTGAAATTCGATGCCTAATAATAAATAAATCGTTATTGTGTAACATTTTATCAAGTATAAATTTGATTCAGTGTAATGTAAATTATTTTGGGGGATTGGTAGAAAAATCCTTATCCAGTAAATGACACATGACTACAGTCTTTTAAAAGTATTTTTGCAGTTCGAAATTGTGAGGAAAACACATATATATACACACAGTATATATTTACAGTGTGTTTACTGTATATATCACAAACGACCTTTAACTATTGTTATTGAAGCTAGGAGGAGAGGACTAGTATTAGTATCAGGTGTGTGTGCGTGTGTTGTAGATCATAGCGGATGTTTGGATTTGAATGCATGTGAATAAATACTGACACGTTTATCAACTCAGACGAATCAGCGCTGATTGTGTGAACGGGACGGATGAGGTGATGTGGAGAGGCAGGTGTGTGTGTGTCTTACGAGGAAGACGAGAGGAGGGCAGCCAATCAGAGCCATGGCGGTGGAGAGTTTGCGCTTGTTGCCGCCGCTGTAAGTTCCTGCTGATTTCTCTGAGTATTTGACGAGACCGAGTTTCTGAACGCCCCACTCAGCCACCTGAGAGAAAGAGAGAGAGAATATCACTGCACATCCATCTGTCCATACGCATGTGTGTGTCAGGGATAGGAAATCTGAAATTTTTTATGATGAGAAAAAAAACGATTATGTTTATCTGAAAGTGTAACAATGCAAGCAGGTTTTCTGTATTGTTTAGTTCGTGTAAAAAAACAAAACAAAACTGTTAAGTATTTTAAAGTCCACACAATTCACAGAAACAAACGTGTGCGTGTGTCTGTGTGACATGACATGGTTATGAAGAGCTGTTACAATTTGAAGGTGTTTATGATGACGCTGTCTACAGTATGTCCCTTAAAAGGCTTACAAACATACTTAGTGCTGTTTTGTTTTTGTTTTGTTTTTTTAATCTAAAATGCCTGTAGTTTCCTGTAAGGTTTGGGTCAGATGTAGGTTAGGTGTAGGGCAACCGCACATACAGGTTGTACAGTATAAACACCATTACACCTGTGGGGAGTCCACATAAACCACAAAAAGTGGTTAGTGAGACTTTGTATGAGATGAGGCCACAGACACACACTTTCACGTGTTTGTCGCTGAAAGGCTACAGAATGAACCACACACACACACACACACACACACACACACACACACACACACACACACACACACACACACACACACACACACACACATAAAGTGCAAGTTCTAGATAGAAAGATTACGGGTCTGCAGGCTGTGTTACCATGGAAACCTCTTTTCGAGGAACCCCGCGGAGTCGAGCGTAGAACTCCAGGTGTTCTCGTCCTGTCAGAAGGTCATCGATGGCATCGAACTGAGGACAGTAGCCCATATTCTGCTGCACCAGCTGCATGTCCGTCCGGATACTGAAAGATCAACACCAAAACACCTCAGCAACCGTATCACAACACCCTGAAAACTAAATACGATTATATTCGCCCACCGAACCCTACTGATTTATTTATTTAATATTGGTGTTTATTATTTTTTAAATAATAAATGTTTTTTTGGTTTGTTTGTGGTTTATTTTTTGCAATTTTGTTATGGGTGGGTGGTTTTAAATATGTACTGTATAAATAGTTATTATTCTTATTTAAATTTTTTTTATATAACTGTTGCTTCAGAAACATTAAATTAAATTAAATAATTAAATTAAAAAGTAAAAAAAATATATATATATATAATGAAAATGTTTCAATTTGAAATATAATGAAATTATAACCAATACAATTAATTAAATTTTTTGTTCAACCCTGTTATTGTGTTTGAACATGCATGTATGTATGTATAAATAAGTAAAGTATGTACTGTAACATTGCTTAAAATTGGATTGTGGCAATGTATATATTAAGAAAATATATTTATATTATAATAATTTAATTCCATTCCAATTCTTACAAATACTGTTCTGCTGACTGCATTAAGCTCTACCATTCAACCCTGTTATCCCAGTTCATTTACGGGAAATATAAGTTCATCAACATTTCTTTGTTCATTTATTTCATTTTTTATGTTACATTTATATTTAGTTTAAGTAGCAATGTTTATTTTTTCTCCAGATCAAGTGCGCTCCTTTCACTGAACACTGGAACGATCTCCATCAGGATGACTAAGAGCTGTTATTTTCCAGACAGAGTGCCTCACCTGTATCCGTTCAGGAAAGCGTCTCCGGCCGTCGGACTAATGTCTCCTGTCAGCATTTTAAAAGTTGTAGTTTTACCAGCTCCATTGATTCCCAGCAAACCGAAACACTGAGAAACACAAACACACAATCATTCAGTGACAACATTACTATTCACAGAGACCTCCTGAATACCAACACAGTTTCTCGACAATGATCAATGATGGCCCTGGTATCAGGGGAAGGACATTTAGTTACAGATCATCTTATTAATATTTTCTGTGTTGCCACATTTTTAGTGCATATATCCGCTGAACGCAATTCCACGGAGGCAGACATTGTTTAAAGACCTGTGTGCACTTATTAAAAATGAGACACTTTCTTATTAGTGCTTAAAATAAGTTTTGTGTGTGATTTACCTCTGCAGCAGGAACACCTACACAGATTTTATCCACAGCCGGAGTCTTCTTTACTCGGTACATCTGAAGGAGAAAAAAAACTAACATTATATATATATATATATATATTATATATAAATGTATATACATGTAAATATTTTCAAAATATATACTGAATGTCTGTGTATTTATATATACATAAACACAGTACACAAACATATATTATTTGATTGTTTTATATATATGTGTGTGTGTGTGTGTGTGTGTGTGTGTGTGTGTGTGTGTGTCCAATAATAGAGTATGTCTTAGAATCATGAGATTAAAATATTTACTTAATAA
The DNA here is from genome assembly GCA_032361165.1 of Enteromius paludinosus. NCBI lineage: Eukaryota > Metazoa > Chordata > Actinopteri > Cypriniformes > Cyprinidae > Enteromius > Enteromius paludinosus. The sequence continues at coordinate 4,748,254 of JAUMHQ010000296.1, read as the reverse complement.
AAATCAGTAAAGATTTGACAGCAAACAGACACATGGAGCATGATACGAAGATGGACACAAACTCTAAACTATCAATCATGTGACAGGAGGCATGGGCTAGATTGTGTGGAGCAGGTTTCTCAGTTTTGACCATACTGATCATTTAGAAGAATTTGATATATCAAACAGGATATAGAGGGTTTGTAGGGGTAAATATGTGATCGAATCCGCATGCATAAGGACTCAACCGGTCGGACATGTCGGAGGCTCTTCTGACACCTGTCTGCTCTCGGACTGATTCACAGACAGCTGCTCGCAGACGCCTGATTACAGATCACACAAATTAAACTCTCACTCCTAATCACTGAGACTCTACTCTGAACATCTGTACGCTCGCACAGCTGGACTACCACCGTCTGTCTGTGAATATACATGATCATACCAGACAGCCCTCGACAAAAACCAGCGCTTTAACGTGCTTTTCACAGAAATATTAAAGAATATGTATGTATGAGTGTCAACTGAATGTAATGTTTGCAGACACTTACCGGCATGGTTAAAATATATTTTAGTTTAAATTATAAACTCCTGGTTTCACAGACAAGGCTTAAGCAGACTAAAATGCTTTGAAATGCTTAGTTGAGATGTCTCAACTAAAAATATCTTGCTCTGACATACAGTACAATATCTTAAATGATGTCAGCGTCATTGTTCTGTGTCAAGATACACAGCTGTAATGTTTTCTTCCAAAGCATTTTTGTAAAAGTTGATTAAATACCTTAATTTAACTAAGGCCTAGTCCTGGCTTTAGGACTTTAAGTTCTTTACATGTGCTTCGGTTAATGAGCCCATCAAAAAAGGTTATTCGAATATTATCCAAAACGGAACTTTTAATTTGACATTACAGAGGTCATTTTTAAAAGTGTACTTAAGTGTGTTGGAAACAGATGAAAGTGTCTCTCTTTAGTCATTTAAGTGTCTTTTTATGTCATTAATGCTATATTATCTGCAAATACTTCTTTTAATATACTTGTAAGAATGAAGTACACTACAATGAAGTACACACAATTAAGTGCACTAATTTCACAAGGGTGGTCGTGTTTTAAAACAGTCCTGCTCGATTCTGCCCACTGCCCACGAGTGCTCTTTTGCCCACGAGGCACTTTTTGCATCAGAAATTTGACTTGAAGTGACAGGAACAGGAAGTACCTTGGTGAGGTCACAGATTCGGAGCAGGTCATTCTGAGCTCCGCCCTGCTGCACACGTTCACGCTCTCGAGCTACATCTTCATCCTCTTCTCCTGCAGAGGTCGGGAGTGACTTTATCGACCTGCGTGTGAAGATGTGTGTAGTGTAGGTTATCACAGAGCAAGGTTTTTATGAAGGGATATTTAACACAAAAAAGAAAATTTGCTGTTCATTTACTCACTTTCAGGACATGCAAGATGTAAGTGATTTTTTTTTTGTTCTGTCAAACAGTAAAGTGGATATTTAGATGACACCATGCTCTTTGCTGATTCATAAAATGCGAGTCAATGGCTGCCATCACTTTGAGCGTAAGCAGGTACAGGCAACACAAAATGAATAGCCAGACTGCTGAAGACAGACTTGTTATGAAGCGAAACGACCAGTCTGTACAAGAAAACTGAACATTACTTCTGTCATGATAACTCTTGGACGGATTGGCACGGTAATGTACATGACTGTTAATGTATCTGGTCTTGGTGGAAGAGATCTGCAATGCTCCTGCAGAGTATGTACCGAGACTTGCTACAGCCAATACATCCACAACATGCTGCTGTGAGCATGTCAGAGATACATATATCATACATGTATCACAGGTGGAGCTGGGGAAGGTGGTGGGTCATATACAGTATTTGAATGTTGAGCAGCGAGCTCATTGGCTACTGATACAAGAGAGAACCAATCCGCTGTGCCATGTGATGATGATGTCATTAGGTTAACCCTATCAGACTGCGCCATCTAGAGTTTCATGACAGAACTCCGTATTATCAGCATTACCTGTAACCCAGAGCCTAAGACAAACAGAGAAATATGATTCATTTACTTGAATTGGTTCTTTCAGAGTTTATTTCAGTAAACTGGCTCAAAAAAAACAAACAAAAAAAAACATATTCACCTGTTTGTTTACATAATCACGCAATAGAGTAGTGTCTACGCAATTATATTTGTAAAGCATCTAATACCCACATTGGTCTTCGGTGCAAGTCGAACTGTTTCCTCAGTTCAGTGACTGCTGGAGGAACCGGAGCTGAATCAGTTCATTCATCATAAGATCAGATATGCCACTATTTTGGCTCACGTGAAAGTGAGTTTTGATTAAGTAATTTTATATATATATATGTGCAGCTCGATTCGTGAATGGTTTCAGGCGCTTCAATCAGATTTGGTAAACTGGTTTATCTTGCTCGGTTGGGGACACTTAACTTCTCGTGATTATTGTTGATTTGATTGCACAGATACTCTTTAAACTCAACTGAGCAAGACAATGGCCTCGTTAAATTCAATAATGAAATGCCTTTCACTGAAAATTGAGTGTTTAATCTTGTCATTATGCATTACTGACACTATTCTCCAATTTGATACCGTTAACAGCGTTGAGACAGTCTGTTTAGTTAAATGTGCTATATAAATAAAGGTGAATTAAGAAGAACTGGTTCAAAAGAGAAATTGAAATTTTTTCACTTCATAAGACGTTAATATATCATCAAGAGACACAGGTATTAATTAAGTGTTGCCTGATGCTTTTTGAACTCTTAATAGCTTTAGTTTAAGCTAAAAATATTATTACTGTTCTGCTGAAGAAAAAGGTCACCTACATCTCGGATGGCTTGAGGATAAGCAACAACTTTTCATTTTGGGTGAACTATCCCTTTTACATGTGTGTTTCTTACATGGGTCTGCAGAAGAACTTGTACTGGATGAGCAGGGTCAGGCCGAACATGACGGCCCCCTGAATGGACATGGCAAACAGATTCTTGCCCACCATGTCCCATTTGAGAGGGTTTTCGAAGCGGTCTTCACCTGAAGAGACAGACACACATCAGCTTTCCTCTCAGATCTCAGGATCTGTTTTCCCCGAGTCTGGATATCTTACCTAGGTTTTGGTAGAGAGTGGCCATCGCCTGGTTTTTGGCCATGTCCATCAGGCCTCTTCCCAAACAGAAATGAGGGAACACCAGCAGAGCCTGTTTGACTATGTCATTGATCCGGGTTATATTCTGGAGAGAAACACGGGACAGAGAAAGGCGATGTTAGACCGGACACACTAGGATCTTCAGAAGGGTGCATTTTAAATGTTGCTTCACTGATTGTGACATGGATTCTTTTATTAGAGGTTTCTAGAGGTATTTTAGACCGAGTAAGTACATTTTAAATAAATAAATTGAAGGTAAAGCAATACATCAATATGTTCTCTTACTGTAAATATCTTTTAGTAGCAACCCATCCTTTAATAACAGATAATTTATCTAGTTTTAAACAAACCTTAATTTGTTGAAGACTTTACCAACTTCATTTCTTTAAGACCTTTTCAAGACCCACAGAAACCTTGTTTTATAGTGATCTTCACATCTTTTGGGCTTGATAGTGACTATTCACTTTAAACTTGGCAGTGTTGCTTTATTTACTCATTGTATTTTTATATTTTTAATTGGCTTTTCCTTTTACATATAGTTTTTTTCTGTATATTCTAAATACTGTATATTTAGTTTGTTATTATTATTATTATTAATAAATGGAAAGACATGAATATTCTTCTAAATGTCTCCTTTTATTTTCCACAGAAAACAGAAAAGCACATGGGTTTGAAATGATGTGAAGGTTAGTAAAAGTAATTTTTCTCCAGTGTTGAACTGTAACCTCATCCTCCATACAACCTCAATCTGAAATGCAGTTGATAAAACAGTTTTGATGTCAGTATATTAGTCTCCGGCGGAGTGTGATTCTTCAGACACACTGAAGAAATCACGGGACAGTTTTGTTGCCAACCATTGCACAAACCTCACGCTCATACATCACCACACGCAACAGAGACAGAGGATCTCACAGGATTCACTCTGACCCATATTCTCTGAGACACACGTCTACCATTATACACGAACACACTTACAGTTCAGCTTTAGAAACATGTCTGAAGAGCTTCGTTCAGCTGAGCGGCTGGACAAAATAATCTCATTCATGAACAAACTGCAGCATTGAGTCACTGGATTCACTAGTTCATGACATTGCATACTATATTTGAAATATGTGACCCTGGAGCACAAAACCACTCAGGTAGCAATAGCCAAAAATATATTGTATGGGTCAGAAAAAGTAAATTCCCCTGAGTTCCCACTGCTGGAGCCACAGCCCAGAGAAAGGGGAAGTTTCCCCAAGGCTGCCCCTGAGTCACTACAGCCCATGACCCGCCACTGCCACTGGATGAGCTCAAGGTAACTACACGTGTTCACTCACTGGAGTCCTACTTCCTGTTCCTTATGCCCAAGAGGATTACAGCTCTGCTTTATGCTCTCTGCTCTGTCTTGGTTTAGCACTCAACTGAGTCTCTGCCAGTAAAGACAATTACCTGCACCGACCACTGAAGGGTTCTTACTCTGCCAGAAACCTGTAAGATACTTCCCTGTTACTCACCTGTTATGTTTGAAGATCTGCGATCAGGAGATCGACATAGACTGAGTTGCATTACTGAATGCTTTACCAATCTCAACACTCAGCTATTACACGGCTATGATGCCGTTTTGATTTCTATTTTATAAATACCTGTGATTCAACTTACTTCCTGTCTCTTGCACTTTACTGAGCATTACAAAAACAAAACACCTTTCTCTCTTTTCGATATTCGTTCATAAATTACATTACATTAAAAGTGTCATGTTTGGCAGTTGCCATTAGTATATTAATACTTTTAAAAAATTGATAGCTAAAATTTAGCCACTTATTACTTTCTCTATTACTATTACTGTAATGCTTCAGCCAATGACACAACAAACTGGATGCTTTCAGGAAGGTAAGAGGTTATTAAACAGAACTAATAAATGCAGAAAGTATGCAGAAAGGTAAATCAGAATCAAAGCAGTCCTTGTTTCAAGTCTTCAGACATCAGGCAATCTCCTAATAACTAGGCAGATGGGCTAGCTCAGGTGTGTAAACAGGTGAGTATCTTACAGGTACAGGCTTCAGACGATCTAGTGCTCGGTACAGGTGAGTGAGGAGGTAGAGATCTCATCCAACAGAGACAGAGTGATCCGTTCATTCAACGATCCACAGACAGGCGGACATAGGTGAGGATACGGGTAGTTACCTCGGAACTGTTGGTGACTGCTGCTGTTGAAGCGCTCAGGTAAGTGGAGTCAGGTGGAACTCATTAACAGGTAGGTGATTGAGATCACGTGTAGGTGGCTGTACTGGGATCAGTAGAGCATGACGGTGTGGCAATTACTTTGCACCCCCTCTGAAGTGTTAAGCCCCCCCTTAGCACCCCCAATTAAAAAAAATTGCCAAAAAAAGCCACCATCGCTTTAACCCAAAACAAAACCCTTTAGAAACAATAGTCACTATGTTGTCTTTAAATAATAAATTAATTTATTACAAAAACAACACTATTTATGTGAATTGGACAAAAAAACAACAACTTTGAATTGATAGAAAGATTGGTGTCTAAGGAACTTAAACAAATACTTTAAAACAACGTATCGGGACTCCATGATATTGGGTTTTTTATAATGATTTTGGTCAGATGATCGATAAACTGGCGTTGTCAACAGCAGAATTAAACACGTGCACACTCTCATATATATATATATATGCCATTGCTTTAAACGGCAGAGACTGACAGTGATTGGATGAGGATGAAGAAACGGCTGCTCTGATTGGCTGAACACTGTCAGGGTGGGACCGAGTGTTAAAGAGGCTTCATTACTGAAGATGGCAGATCTACAGCAGCGTCTGACAGTCCTCATGTCTGTATCTCACCCAAGCGGCCCGCGAGACAAACTTCTGAACGTTTAAATGGACTGTCTGTAAATAACGTCAGATCAGCTTCAGCCGTGAAACTTTATTAGAAATCAAACATCAGCTCAGGGCAGAGAGGACTGTGGGCTGAAAGCGTCCCCGTCTATTTAAAGGTGCTGTTGGTGATGTTAGCTGTCTTGCTAAACTTTGCCAGACATCCTGAATGACTCAGAAACTCTGTGTTTTTGACTCTTGATTTAGAAAAGTGCAGAAGAGCAGAGCTTTAACACCCTAAACACATAATAAGCCAAATATTGCCAGATGGTGTGAAAAAATAAGTTTGTGATATTTATAGTTAATATATGATAATATATAATTATTATTATTACTATTAATATGGCATATTATTTATTATCATAAAATTTTCATTTTGGGCCAAATTGTGCAGACCTAGAAAACAAACAAATAAATAAAATGGAATCTCTTTAAAAATTTTGATTGATTTTCGAGAAACATTATTGTCTGATGGTAATGTAGTTTTTATTATAGCTGGTATAGCTCGTGTCTTTAGCCTCCGGACGGACTGAAAGAACACTTTCCCTCGGCACCCCTTAAATAAGCCTCCTAACATGGGCACAGTTTCACAGACTGTCAGTAAATAAAGAAAATATATAGAAAAACAAGTTCAGTGTTTGTGTGTGTGTGTGTTTGTGAGAGAGTCTCACCGGGTCGTCGAAGAGCTCCATGACAAACGTGGCCACGCTGCCGTTGATGCCGATGAAGAGGTTGATGCAGGTCAGAACCACATACGCTGTGCTGGGAACGCTGAAGATGAAGGAGGCAGGATACATCATCGGTGTGATGGACCACCTGAAACACACACAAACTCAGCAACCTGTAGATGAAATAAAACCTCACACACACACACACACACACACTCACCCGTAGAGCAGCAGCAGCAGTATGAGGGCAGGCAGGTTCGGTGGAGAGACGTATGATTTTTGTTGGAAACACAGGAAGATGACGATGACGATGATACACGGCACGATATAATTACACTGAAACAGATCATAAAACAACCCAAACTTCACAAAAATAAAACTGAAAAAGCTGTCATATATATACATATTGAAATTGTTCTAAAAATAAGTCCAACAATATTGTTTCTCTGTCCTTTATTGTTATAGTTGTGGTGGGGACTTTTTTTTAACTATACCTTTATAGTTATTTTATAATTACTTTAACATTATCGTGCTTGGTGTGGTTTATACTTACAGTAATATTTCTTATTTTGTTTGTTATTTATTATTATTAGTAGTAGTATTATTACTTTTAATTATACACATTATAACATTATAATTAATTATAATGGATAAAAATACACACATATATAGTTTTGGTTTATTAATATGCTTTCGGTCCTTCATATATGTACAATTTTTTTTTGTTTATTAATTTTTTGCACTGTATAAGTTCTGAATCCACTTTTTACGTCCCTTGACACTAATTGATTTATTGGAGATTTATTAGGGAAGGTGAAATCATCTCTCTGCTATCTCTCATCTCACGAGAGTCTCGCTGTCTCGACCAACGGAGGCGTCGAACAGGATTCAGCGGGAAATTGATAGAGTTTTAATAGAGTTTTAATTAGCTATCTCAGCTCCTCTTTTTAGCTCTGGCGCGCCTGTCCCCGTCCCATCCATCTTCCAGAGCAGAAGGGTTTCTAGTGTACCATGTCCCAGGCGAAGTTGGCCAGCCAGTAAACGGTGGGGTTGACTCCGCTCACGAACTGCAGGTGTTTGGATTTACTGACGCGCTCCTGGATGAGGAAGAGGACGAAGCTGGCCGGGATGAAGGACATGGCAAAGATCACGCAGATCGCCACCACCACATCTGTAGAAGTTGTGGCCCTGCAAGAAAATAAGATTACTCACTCACTCACGTCTCCAAAAAAATCCAGAACAGCGCTGGTATTGCAAGACTCCTATATGAGAGCTCAAAGTCGTCCTCTATTTTCTGAAGCAAATTAAAAATAACATGGCTTGGCAAACAGCACTCTCTCTTTTCCCCAGCTATATTTGAGCCAGTTTAAGCGCAAAGTAGTTGAATACATGATTATTAATGGAAAACTCCTATAAATACCTCTACAATAAGGTCCGGTGCAAAAATAACTGTCCAAGCTTTTTCAGTTCTAATTCTTGGCTGCGCTGCTTTAGTCAAATCTGACAGTACTATTTTATAAAAGACGGTTTGGTGCTGATGCAAGCTGGCCCTTTGTGCTTGCTTTGTCATAAAACAATTACTATTACTGTTATTTTCAAAATACAGTTACTTTTCTTTGAGCACAAAACAAAATAGATTATGCATGCAAATAAACAGCGCTCTCCAGGGGATCCAGTACACAATACAAGCTCTGGCAAAGCAAGGCTCATCATTACACAGCCTTTCTTCTTTATGTACAGACATGGTTATAAAATATTGATTAGGTAAACATCAATAAAATAATGCACACTTTTGCAATATAATATCACCGCTGAAATGACAGTCAGATGATCTCAAATTTAGGACTTAATAATATCAAGAAAAAGAGTTGAAATTAATGAGCAGCGAGTAAACATTTGACACAGTGGAGCTTAAAGAGGAGGAAGACACAATAGGTTTGTAGTCCACACAGCCATGTCTTGTTGTTGTGATTTCCTGTTTACCCTCACAGCCTCGTTTTTGAATCAAAATTAAGTCCAAGTCTGCTTTTTACCTTCTTACATTTCTGGGAAAATAAATAACAAATAACCGAAAGAACACAATATTCTTAGAAAACATGCTTAAAGCACACACACGCACACCTGCAGACACTGGTCTAGTAACATCAGCTACAATGGAGATGCCCATCTGGGTTTCTGAGAAACGGCTCTTCAGTGGGTCGCACTTTAATTAGAATGAAACTTTAAAAAACTCTCTCACAGCATTCTGGGAAATGTGGGAATGCTTCACCCCCCGACTCCCTGCAATTTACAGCTAATAGATTGAATTTCTCTCATCCTGAGTTTCAGGACTGGATTACTCCTGATTAGAAAGAAGAGATGCCCTCGTTACACTCCGAGAGACGCTCGTTTAACCTGGACACTCATTTACAGCAGAGCGTCATTTCTGACCTGCTCCTCTCCTGTCAAACCATTCATCTGCACAGAATACTGTGTGATCAACACACCTTCACATCTAGGCTTAATTATCCACACACACGCAGACGTCTGGAGCGCTAACATCATAATACACTACACGTGTTTTAATTTGCATAGAATACCTAGGTTCACATTTACTGTTACATAGTTCCGCTTTGGGTCACAATTGTAGACAGAAGTAACTACGACAAAACCTCTATTAAGACACACACAGTCATGACGGAGTGGAACATGATACATATACCCTTTGTTTGCAGAGACACATTTATTTTGTAATGTGCTCGTAATGTTTGTAGAAGTTTCACATGTTTTCTACCCTTTCCCTGAGGAAATGACACATGAATACTTTCATTCAGCAACAATGCATTAAATTAATGACAGTAATAACACTGCAAAAAAGCAGCACAACTGATTTTAACATATAATAAGAATAATAACATAATACAATAAAATGACAGTTTTACAAGGGTAATTTTATTGTTTTTTTGGATAAAGTAAATGCAGCCTCGGTGAGAAGAAACTTCTTTTAGAAATATTCAAAAGTAGTTTTTGCAGTTTTCTCACTTTGATTAATACGGTTCCTCTACCAAACAGATATTTGCGTCTGTGTGTGTGTTTGTATTGTGTGTGTGTTTATGAGGACACAAATGTGTATAATGACATGGGTATGACATGTTTTACAATATGAAAGTGATTTATGAGGACATTTTCAGTGTCCCCGTAATTCAAAAGACTTAAAAAACATACTAAACAGTGTTTTATGAAATTCAAAAAGTGCACGCAGTTTTCTGTAAGGGGTAGGTTTAGGTGTAGGGTCAGTGTAGGACAATACCACACACAGTCTGTACAGTAGAAACACCATTACACCTATGGAGAGTCCCCATAAATCACAAAAACCAACATCTGTGTGTGTGTGTGCGTGCTGTACTCACAGTGATGCTAAGGAGAGCTGTTCTTTGGTTAGGTTCAGTGGGTGGTTGAATGTGGTGATTCCAAACTCTTCTGCTTGACGCCCCGCTGGAAGATTTCCTCTCAGAGCACTGTTACTGGCCACGTTCAGGAACGACACGAGCGAATGCCAACCCTGGTTATTGAACCACACCTACACACACACACACACACACAGTTCGCAGTTAAGTTCAAGTGTTATTCTAAAACTGTTTGTGTTAGTTGACATTAAGCCAAAATATAATAAAATATCATAGTACTGTGCTGATACTGTAAGTGCTGTCGCTCACCTTCATATTATCTCTGGTGCCCAACTCCACCAACAACAACCGAATGGCCTGCAAAATCTTCTCAGTCTCATTAAACTGTAGAGAGAAAGAACGTCACAGTTTTTGTCACATACACTAAAGAAATTAATATCTTTATTAAGGATGCATCAAATTTAGCAGTAAAGGCATGAAAGGTATCTATTTCAAATAAATGCTGTTCTTTTGAATCTGTGAAAAAATCAAAGGTGTCATGGTTTCCACAAAAATATGAAGCAGCACAACTGTTTTCAACACTGATAATAATCAGAAATGTTTCTCGAGTAAATCAACATATTAGAATGATTCCTGAAGGATCATGGGACACTGAAGACTGTGTCATCACATCTGAAACTGCACATAAAAAAAATGACAGTTTAATATATTAATACGGAAAACACTTATTCTAAATCGTAATAATATTTAATAAGAAGTAAATGCAGCTTTGGGGAGCAGACGAGTCTTCTTTTCAAAAAGAATTTTACATTTACATTTCCTACATAATAAACATTCAACTATTGTATCATAATTACTGAGTCATACAAACTATTTTTTGTTAAACTTTAATTTTACTCACTCCAAAGCATTAAACCAACAAGAATTAAAATATAAATAAATAAATACTGACTGGATTTTACGGAAGTTCAGACAAACATGAACATGAAACATAAATATAAATGGTAACAGTTCATGTCCAAAACAGTTGTATTGTATTTCAGAGAGAAACATAATTTTGTATGTAAATGTTAAAGCAGTCTTTGAGTCAGGAGTGTGTGTATTGTTTTAAATGCTGACTAGGTCTTTCACACAGCAGTGGTCAGTGTTCGGCCTCATCTGAGATTCACACACTCAATACAAGACCGAGACATCAGACACTAATGCTCATACTAACACACACACAATGTGCCAAATCTCTCTGGGTCTGAATGAGGGGGAGTGGAGGACTCTAACGTCCTGCTATTAGCATTACAGTCGTCCATCACAGAGCTAAGCAGCATTAAAATCCCATCAGACGTCCAGACTCTGGCACGCTGCCGGAGAGGATTCAACAGCATTACAGCCAAAACCGGGCCGGCTAACGCTAAGAAACAATGAAACACAACTAGCATTGTCAGTGCATTGTTACAAAAGCAAAATATTACATTCCAACTCGAAAAACATTTATTGCAAGCATTTATTGTTTATATTAAAGACCATGCCTCCACTCAACTGGCACAGTCAGTTTGCAGAAACCAGCCAAATATGACAGGTTTTATCCTCAAAAATATGTCAAATTAAAACATTTCTCTTTGATTTGAAGGACATATTGTGTGCATGTGAAGCAAATTCGTGGTGCCATTTTCAATGTGTGGCTTTATGTTGAATTTACATTGTGAAATTTCTAAAGATGAACAGACTGACTATTTATTGTACTGCAGATATTACACAAAATGTATGCACCAATGAAATGGTTGATGGTAGCTTGTGCATGTCAGTTGGTCATTCTTTTACAAAATATTCTTTGTCAAAGAATAGAAGAAAAATGACTCAACTGCAAAAAAGTAAAAATAAGTAAAAAAAAATAAATAAGTAAAAATGAGAAATAAGTTATACGGACTCAATTTCCTCTCACAGCTGCTGGTCACTACCCACGCCCACACACTCGTTAGCTTACAAGGCAGTTTCCCCCAGTCAATGAATTGCGAAGTCTTGATCTGCAACTGCTATCATTTCTGAGCGTATTTCCCATGTTTGATTTTGGACTGTTTATCGCTTGATAGCCGCCTGCCCCTGATTCTGTTCCTGTGTACCTCGACCTCGATTCTGCTCAGTCTCCATTGCTCTGTTTCCACCACGTACCTCTGGTCACGGTCGCTGGGAGCCTGGCCAGCGCTTCCCAGTCCGTCTCGACGACTCCTGTGTACCATTCGACTCAGCTATGCGATTCAGTTTGCCCCGCATTCCCCCAAGTTCAGGGGCATCCGCTTCACCTCAGTCAGGTCTGCTGATGGCCCTGTCTTGCGTGCGGAGATTGCAGTCTTGCTGGCGAAGGCCACAGTAGAGCTGGTCCCTCCGGCCAATATGAGGTCCGGGTTTTACAGCCCCTACTTCATTGTGCCCAAGTAAGGCAGTGGGTTACGACCGATCCTGGATCTGCGAGTCTTGAACCGTGCACTTCACAAGCTGCCGTTCAAGATGCTGACGTAGAAGCGCATCTTCCTATGAATCCGTCCCCTAGATTGGTTTGCAGCGATCGACCTGAAGGACGCATACTTTCATGACTTGATCTTCCCGCGACACAGGCCATTCCTGAGTTTGCCTTTGAGGGTCAGGCATATCAGTACAAGGCCCTGCCCTTCGGCTATCCCTGTCGCCTTGTGTTTTCACCAAAGTCGTTCACTCCCCTTGTTCCCCTGAGGGTGCAGGGTATGCGCATTCTCAACTATCTCGACGACTGGCTCATACTTGCACAGTCTCGTGATCAGTTATGTGCTCACAGGGATCTGGTGCTCAGTCACCTCAGCCAGCTGGGTCTTCAGGTCAACTGGGAAAAGAGCAAACTTGTGACAATGCAAAGGATCTCTTTTCTCGGCATGGAGTTAGATTCGTCAACCAGACTGCACGCCTCACACAGGAACGTGCTCAGTCAATGCTGAACTGCCTCAAGACTTTATCAGGCAGCACAGCGGTCCCACTGAAACATTTTCAGAGGCTCCTGGGGCATATGGCCGCAGCAGTGGTAGTTCCGCTTTGTCTGCTCCATATGAGACCGCTTCTGCTTTGGCTCCATGGCCGAGTCCCGAGGTACGTGTGGCGGCACGGTACTCACCGGGTTCAGATTACACTGGCATGCCGGAAAACTTTCAGTCCGTGGTCAGAAGTACCCCTGAAACAGGTATCCAGGCATGCTGTGGTATTCACAGATGCCTCAGCCACGGGTTGGGGTGCCACGCATAGCGGGCTTGCAGTATCAGGGGTATGGACGGGCCCCCAGCTACATTGGCATATCAATTGCCTCGAGTTGCTAGCAGTGCGTCTGGCCCTGGGTCGCCTCAAAGGGCACCTCCGGGGCAGGGACGTTCTGGTCCGCATGGTCAACACTGCGACTGTTGCATGTCGCAACTTGCCCACCACCTTCTCCTTTGGAGTCAGAAGCATCTGAGGTCCCTTAGTGCCATCCATATTCCAGGAGCGTTCAATCAGGCAGCCGACGAGCTGTCTCGAGCAGTGCTTCCTTGAGAGTGGAGACTCCTTTCCCAGGTGGTCCAGCTGATATGGAAGCAGTTCAGAGTTGCCCAGGTAGACCTGCTCATATCTCCAGAAACCGCCCATTGTCAGTGGTTCTATGCTCTAACCGAGGCAACGCTCGGCACAGATGCACTGGCACACATCTGGCCCCGGGGCCTAAGCATGGATGCAATCCTCCTAAGCCTTCCTCCTTCCCCTCTTGGGACTTGGTACTGATGCTAAAAGCCCTACAATCTGCCCCATTTGAGCCCTTGCAGTCAGTCGAATTGAAGTTTCTTTTCATGAAATCTCTACTCCTGACTGCATTGGCCTCAAACAAGAGGGCGATCTGATTCCAGTGTAACACTGAGGCCGCATCCCGGCTACGTGCCCAAGGTTCCTGCCACTCCCTTCAGGGATCAGGTGGTGAACCTGCAAGCTCTGCCCCAGAAGGAGGCAGACCCAGCCCTAGCCCTGCTCTGTCCTGTTTGTGCATTATGACAGTACGTGGATAGAACTCAGGGTTTCAGGACCTCAGAGCAGCTCTTTGTCTGTTACGGTGGACAGCAGAAAGGAAAGGCTGTCTCCAAAGCAGAGGATGGCCCACTGAATAGTGGACGCTATCACCTTGGCCTACGGAGCACAAGGTGCGCCCTGCCCGCTCAGGATACGTGCTCACTCCACTAGAATTGTCGCATCGTCCTGGGCGCTGGCTCGTGGTGCCTCGCTAACAGACATTTGTAGAGCTGCGGGCTGGGCTCCCAACATGTTTGCTAGGTTCTAAAGCTTGCGTGTCGAACCGGTTTCCTACCGTGATCTCACTTCAAACAGGTAGTGGCACTGAGTGGCCGGTGTCAGAGTCGGCTGGCGGTGTCCTTGCGCCTCTTCTCCAGAGAGGTCCCTGTTGGGCAAACCCTGTTGAGTCCTCCTGCACTCTGGCGCCAATGTGGCGGAGCATTGGCGCCAGGCCTTTCAGCTAATGTATTCTTGAAAGCTACTGTCATGCTAGTGCCCATATGTGTACCCTGTTGGGATTCCATATGTGTATTCCACGGTACATCTACCAAGGCCGTGTTTCCCTTGCAGACCACAGTCTGCCTTCTCTAGAACTTGCAGCCCAAGTGAGCCGTGTCAGAGAATTCCATGTGCATAGGCCCTATGGGGTTACTATGTCATTTACCCCCTTCGGGGAGGGGACGACCCCACAGTATGCCTAGTCCTACTGGTTGGGTTGCCCCGGGGAACAGCAGTAGTGACCTTCTCTGTGCAGAGCCCTGTCTGATCACATACCTCACAAGAAGGTTCAAGGGATCTGCTCAGGGCACTGGAAGGGGGCAGCTCCTGTGGCGCTTCGGTAGGGATCCCAATTTGAAAGGGAACATTTCGGTTACGTATGTAACCCTCGTTCCCTGAAGGAGGGAACGGAGACGCCACGTACCGCTGCCACAGCCGCTGTACCTCAGCTGAGCTGCTGGGCCTTGCTCGGCTCCTCAGCAAAAACATAATGATGCACGTTCCAGCTGCACTCTTATACTCACGCAGTGATCAGCTGCACCTGGATACAATCAGTGCATGCCAATACATCATTGGCTTGTTTTGTTGCACTCGAAGTGGAATGGTCTCCCTGGCGTGATCCCAATTCATCAGTCATCCGACGTGACGTCTCCGTTCCCTCCTTCAGGAAATGAAGGTTACATACGTAACCGAGACGATATATAGATACAGAAATCAATTGTGTTCTGTAAGATCAGCTTTACTCCCAGTCTTCAAAAGATGAGGGAGTTTACTCAAGGGAATAAAGAGTTATCTTAACTTTAAGAGAGCAACAGATATCTGTTTCTAAGTATTAAAAAATTCAGCAGAAATGTAGTGTGGGAAAAACATGATCTCCATATTTGATAAGCGAATGCTAAGCGGAGAGCTGGTGGGAATTTTCACAGCATTTAAATGCTTCCAAAGGCCTGAAAAGCTTCACGCTGCATCAAAAAACTGGTAAACAAAACACACTTCTCTTCACGAGGCGTGCTCAAGCTGCTCATGCATATTAAGATGGAGTGCACCGTGTTTTGATACTTAAGTGATAAACATATATGCAAATAAAAGAAGTTATTGGAACAAGCTAATGGCACTTGCAACTTGTTAATGAAAATGAATGTGGATAAAAAAGCTGTCTGTAATAAACAAATGCACATTGTTACGATGACTACAATAAAACTGTGACAATTTGGTTTTAATCACCACTGCTGTCAAAAAGAAACAACACTAATATTCTGAAGCTTCTCGTATGAATTTATATTTCCTGCATTTTAATGCAGACCAACCTAAAACTCAGAGCATAACAAATGGAAAAGTCAGATCTCTGCAGGGAGGCTGAGGCATCAGCTCGTATCAGAAATGGCTGTGATGCTTCACTTGAGCAGTGATTTCTGGAGGGCAGGTGGGCAGTAATATGTAACGCCCATCGCACTCACCTGTGAGATGTTGAGCAATGATCTGAAGTCAGCGATCACTGCTGTAATGTCAGATTCATTGAGTTTGACCTGCGAGTTCACGCCACCCACAGAGATCCCGCCGTACCTGCACACACACACACACACACACACACACAAGTTAGCAATCATGCTGCTTTGATTTTGTTTCATTCTTCAAATCCCGTGGCATGAGTGTGAGATATTACCGTATTTTTCCTGATTTCTGGTAGCTCTTGAGCAGTAAGTCGGTCATGTTTCGGCCCGTGAGGTTCTGCAGGGTGTCTGTGGTGTTCTGAGTTCTCTACAAAGGAAAACACACAAAAGACAAAACCATTACACACACACACACACACGTAAAATGTTCTGTCAGGAAACATTACCATTTATTTCAACTGCTTACACATATTTTCCACAACTTTGCCTCTCTTTTTCAAAACTCACACACACATAATGCAAAATGTCTTACATCTCTTGCAAAATGAAGCACATCATTCAAAATATCACACATCTCAAAAGCAAACTTTTGTCTTATATTGCAAACACATTTGCCATAATGATATTTCATATGATGAGCAGCAAGAAAGAAAGGAAATGCATTGTTTGCATCCAGTGGTCATAATCTGCTGCTTTTCTCAGTGCCATCCTTAATAAAGTATTATCCTTTAATACTGGCAAAGAAGTATGTGCATTTCTCAAAATAATTTGTACAAACAGCACCAAACAATGGGATAACTGTAAAAGCCTGTAACCTCCTCAATTTTTAGTCCGTCATGCAAGTATTTATGTCAATAAACATATCAGTGCCATCAGAATGAGCCATTGTGCCATTGTTCACAAACAAGATATGTTTAGTCATGGTGTCAATATAACAGTCTGTTAGTGCTACTGATGTAAACTATGACAGTCACTGTACTGAAATACAGAAGGCTGCATGTCTTTCTGCATGCCCTGACGATCACAGAGACTGTGTCTTATGATTTCTGTTTATTAATAAACTCCTTGTTTCCAGTGTCTTCAGTCTAAGCGTTACAGCATTTATGATGTTCGCAAAGGACTAGATGATGTGGAGGCTGAGAATTTCATTTTTGATTTGAGAAATGCATCAAGAAGCGACTGAGAAACTTGTTACTAACCATTGTCTTTGCTGCTGACCTTTGATGATCCAGTTCACAAGTAAAAATAACTAACTATTTGTGCTTCATTGTTTTGTTTTATTTTTTATTATTATTCTCCTGTATTCTGCTTTACAGATGTGAATTTACTTTTTCTTCAGCCTGAGGTTTATTCGTGACACTTTTTGGCGTGAAAGGGCTTTTATATGTGCTATAAATAGAACTTATAATAAAAACAAACACTCAAGCTCTGCCCATATTTAAAAACGTAACACAAAAGTAACGTAACACATTATTTTCCATAAAAAGTGAATAAGTAACGTAATTAGTTACTTTTTTTAGGGAGTAACTCAATATTGCAATGCATTACTTTTAAAAGTGACTTTCCCCAACACTGATAAATTAGTGTGGTATTTTGATTGGTTTTGTCTTAAAAATAAAATCAATATACTTTCTGTTAGATTTGTGTGTGTTACACAGAGAAGTGTGTTTTGTGTTTTGCAAAATGTGTTTTGACGGAGTCAAAATATAAATTAATACTGTCAAATGATTAATCACATTTTGTTTAGATTACATAATATATGTCTGTGTTTACTGTATATTTATATATAACAAATTGTAGAAATATCAATACAGACATGCAAGTACATGTAAATAATTTGATAATATACACTGTATGTGTGTCTTTATATATACACATAATAAATATACACAGAACACACACATATTATGTAAACAAAATGAACTGCGAATGCATTTGGATGCAAATAATCACAATCAATTGTGTGACAGCACTAATAGTGTATGTGTATATATTAGTGGTGGGCCGTTAACGGCGTTAACGCACTGCGTTAACGCGAGACTCTTATCGCGCGATAAAAAAAAT
>JAUMHQ010000296.1:4697293-4724607 GCA_032361165.1 Enteromius paludinosus | reverse complement strand
AGACTTTCTAAATGATCTTATTAAACACTGACAACTCCTAAATAACTGGTTTGTAAATAACGTAATAATAAAAAAAAAAAATGATAAACTGATCATTAATGAAGTATCAAAATACAGTTAGTAAACATTATATATACGCTCAAGAACAAGGCTTATATAAATGCACTTGTAAACTGTTTACTAACGCATAACAATGGTTGAAAGGCAAAAAAGGATGAAATAAATGCTTACTAATGTTTGTGTAACTACTCATTCATAGTGTGTAGTTATTATAAAGTGTTTCCCTATGATAATAAATTAATCATTACTTGAATGTTTTACCAAGTTGGTTAACATTTTGTTATTGACCTAAATAAATAAATCCATCCATCCCTCCATACATGCATTCATAATATGGTGCCACATTTAACCAAGTTAGTGTGTATGTGTGTACCTGTAGAAGGTATTCTGTGGAGCTCCATACATCCATGGCTGAAGCTCCAGACTGGGATATTCAACAAATGGAGGAATAATCAGTGAGAAGATGAGAGCCAAACACACGAAGAACGCTGGCATTACAACCTGACACACACACAAACACACATTTTCAATACATCTGCACTTGAGGGATGATCTAATACAGGATTAAAATTGAAATGCACCTATTGAATGTTTAAGTCAAACTGTTGTTTAAGCACATGGATTGTGGGTGATTAGTGAATAAGACTCAAGTTTGTTTGCTGAAACAGCACCTGTCGAAGTGGCGGAAGATTTTAGTGCATTGCCCCTCTCTTGCCTCTCTCTCTCTCTCTGGCAGACGAGTGTCATGTGCTTGTGTTGGCTTAGTTAAATGTGTAAAAGGGTTCGATTAAACACTTTCCAAAGCTGGCACTGTCACCCTTCATTCCCAGCATAATTAATTTCTCTCTATTCTTCCACTCTGCTATCTCTCCAAATGTTCTCCTTTCATTCCATCCCTCTGCTGACAGACAGAGCGAAACCAGTGCACACAAAACCTGCGAGCGAGAGACAGGCTGCAAAGGAGTCAACGACACGGCTTCACTCCAGCTGATTAATTACACTCTGTGATTGTCCAATTAATTCAAACACCCAATTCAAACACTCTCTGTTTACACTGAGGAAAATGTAAATGTGCCGGAGACGGAGAACGCATCGGGAATAATGAAGGAGAAAACAATGGAACATCTTCCCCTGAGAAAACCAGAGTGACGAGCCTCAGCCAATACAGAAAAAATGGAAAATATGCACAGTGATGGAGGTTATTTGACCAAGAACGGAGAACTTTACATGGCCTGTAATTACATACTGTACATACAGCCTTCAGAAACCCTGCAGTAACATTTTTTTGATTCATTTTAGGTCATTTTAATGTTCACTGCATGCAATTACTTGTATACACCTATTCATTCTGAACTAGCAATAAGTGTGTTTAACAACTGCGGGGATCGTAGGAACAATTTACCACATTTGAGTCCAAACTCGCTGAACTGATATGAGCTAATGCTTTGTTAAATGAGCTTACAGACAAGCACTTTGTTTTTGATGGGCCAGTGCATTTGGTGCAAAACAGTTGTGCTTGTATTCACACTGAATCTCAGACCTGCCTAAACCTATTAAAGTCACACAGCTACGGAATGTAAAATAGAGAGAGACTGACTTGAAGGAGGAAAACGGGTGAAAGAGGGTCTTTAAGGGGTATTTGATGTGTCTGATGGTTTTACCTGAGCAATGATTCCCCTCCGGCTTCTGCGGGCATGGTGGAAACGTTTGATAAAAAGAGCTAAAAATTGCTGTTTGATCAGTGACCAACCCATGATGACGTATGACCCTTTGCCATTCACACACATGGGCCGCTGTGTGTCTGAAAAATAAACAATAGTATCATATGGTGCCTAATTACATCTGTATGAAATATGACAGCAAACTCAACTATTATAGCTGACACACTGTTACAGCCACCTTAACTATTACAGCTGCCTCAAATACTGCATCTGCCTCACTGTTACAGCATATAATGGCATTCATATGGCACGGTTTGGTACAGCTTACTTTTGGGGGGTTTTCCACAGGGTACCTGGTTCTTTTAGTGCCACCTCAGTTGAGGTTCCAAGTGAACCACACCATTACCAAAATGTGACATGTAAACTCTACTGATCATTAATTGGCCAGGGATTCATCATTACCCGCGTACCGGGTAGATTTAAATCAGCACAGCCAGAAAAGGATCAGACACAGCTAATTTACTTAAAACAATTACAGTCTCCTCACTGTTACAGTGTTACTCACCAGGCTCCTCACTGTTAAAATCTTTTCACTGTTACAGTCTCTTCACTGTTACAGGTTCCTCACTGTTACAGTGTTACTGCGACAGCCTCCTCACTCTTACAGGCACCTCACTGTTACAGCTGCCTCATTGTTACAGTCCTCTCACAATGTTACTGTGACAGCCTCATGTTACAGTGTTACTGAGGCAGCCTCCTCACTGTTGCAGTCTCCTTCACTGTTACAGTGTTACTGTGACAGCCTCCTCACAGTTACAGGCACCTCATTGTTACAGGTTCCTCACTGTTACAGTGTTACTGTGACAGCCTCCTCACAGTTACAGGCGGCTCATTGTTACAGTCTCTTCACTGTTACAGTGTTACTGCAACAGCCTCCTCACTGTTACAATGCTACTGCGACAGCATTTTCACAGTTACAGGCGCCTCACTGTTACAGTCTCTTCACTGTTACAGTGTTACTGTGACAGCCTCCTCACTGTTACAGTCTCTTCACTGTTACAGTCTCTTTACTGTTACAGTGTTACTGTGACAGTCTCTTCGCTGTTACAGTCTCCTAACTGTTACAGGTGCCTCATTGTGACAGCCTCCTCACTATTACAGCTGCCTCATTGTTACAGTTTCCTCACAGTAATAGCCTCCTAACTGTTACAGTGTTACTGTGACAGCCTCTTAACAGTTAGTCTCCACACTGTTACAGCAGTCTCACTGTTACAGCTGGCTCATTGTTTAAGCCTCTTTACTGTTACAGCCCTCTCTCTGTTACAGGCTCCACAATTTATAGCTACCTTATTGTTACATTGTAAATAACACTAACAGTGTTTGGATATGTCCGCAATAACAAATGTGTACACTGCAAATAAAGTTCCACTAAAATCCACTGAACCATAAAGCAAGGTGCTCTTGAGCGTGGTGAGCATGTCCATCAAGCTGCTTATTTACGTTCTATATGTGCTATTTTAAATTGGATTGGCCTTAAATCATAGATGCCAATGGCACACACATTTGTATTATCTATATTATCGACATTCAAGTTCAGGTTGAATGCTGGATATGTACATACAACATTTTCCTCAATAGAAACACCATAATGCATTGAGCAACACCCTTAATCTGAAGTAGTAGTTACAGTCACTTTTTACAACCACCTCACTATTTCAGTCTAACCTACTATTACAGCAACACAGAAGACCTCTGACTTACCCTCCACACGACTAGTGAATTTAATCTTTGCATCTGTTTCAAAACAAGGGGGGAAATAATATAGAGCAGTAATGTGATAAAAAGTCATTGTTTTCTCAGTATCAACTGAATTTGTCAAAAGAAAAAAAATAGCCAATGTGTTTTTTTTTCCATACACATTTAAGCATGTAGTGGAAATATGTGTTAGTTTATGTTTGAGCGCACCATTTTTCACAGCGTTTGCATCTTTGCATTCCAGTGCTGAGTTGATAGTCTGTGTTCCTGATATCCTTGAGCTGCTTTTGCGCTTTTGTTCAAGAATTCCTTTCTTATCTGTGAGACATTAACACACACACACACACACACATACACAGAGTAGAGGTTATTCTGGAGGAGTGTGATACTTTCAGCTTATTCATCTGGCCTGTTCTTATCTGCGGGGAGCATTAACACAGGTATACACACAATCACACACACACTGAGCTGTGACAGAATTGAGAGAGGAGAGTACAATTGCAACACTTCATCTCAGCTCTTATTGGAGCGGCCCGTTTTTATCTGAGAACCATGAGGCCTTTAAATAGACCGAATATCCTTTTAAAGGATCCCCCTTTTAGACACACAAAATTCAGGTTTATTTTTTCAACAAGATCCCTGATAATTTCAGTTTGATTTTAACAGCTTGAGCGGCACATTTCAGTGCAGTTCTATTATGAAACTGCCACCACATAGTTCATCTACAAAGTGTCTGTTTCTGAAGGATCGGTGGCTAATATAACTGGTGCTTATTTGATGTGGAGAGTACATTTACATAAACGTAGCACCCTAAAATACTAGTGGCAAAAATTTAAGTAATGTATATACTATATAAAAAAGTATATTATTACTATTATCAAAGAGAGATACCATTTTTTTTTAAATGACATTTCATGTCAATAACTTGTCATAAGTATTTTTAAGTATCTTATTTAAACTTGTAGGAGCTGTGATAATATTAAAGTGTAAAATGAAAGGAATATTAATATAGATGTTGTTACCATGGGATTCCACATCAACACCTGTGTCTTCAGCTACCTTCAGAAAGATCTGTGAAATTAAACACCAGAAAATTGTTACTCCACAGCTTTATTTGGAAAAGTTACAACTTAATTACATAAAAGGGCATTACAGTTTCATTTATTTATTTAATTTTAGTTTTTTTAATACTATCAGCATAATGTTGCACAATTTTTCTATTTATTTATTTTTTTCCCTGAAAATAATATGTATCATGATTTCCACAGATAACATGGATAATAATCAGAAATGTTTCATAGGTCATTGAAATCGATCGATAAACAGAGTCCAAGAGGGGCAAAACAAAGACAATAATCCAAAGGCAAAGCGCAGGTTGGTACACAGGCAAATCAAACAAAAGACAGGGGACCGTGTTGTAACACAAATACTCAAAGGGAAACACAATACTCAGCGGTTAGACAAACGCAAGAGAACACAGGAGACAAAGGGATAAACGAGGGGGTGGAGCTGATCAATTGTTATGGCAACTAACAAGACACAAACACAAGGGAGGCAAGGCTCAGTCGGAGACGAACATTCAAAATAAAAGTACTCAAAACACTAAACAAGGAAAACACTGACATACAACATAACAGTGACACTGAAGACTAAAGTACTGATGCTTACAATTCAGCTTTGATCACAGCAACACACATCAATTTTTTAACATAGATTCATATTGAAAAGTTTTTTTTTATATAATAATGTTTAAAATTTTACTCTTTTTACTGTATTTTTGGTCAAACAAATGCATCCTTGAGCATTTATTCCAGCTTTCGTGATCTTTTGAAAACTAAAAATTTTATTCATAATTTTTTTTATATAAAAAAAAAATATTTCTTAAAATTTCTAAATAAATTCAGCTAAACAGACTGGTTTGCTGATCTATTTGCTATCGGGCTTTTGCTAAGGTGAACTGAAAATATCATGTAATTGCTGTGATTATTGTAAAATAGTGGGATGGGAAACTAAAGGCTTGTGTCATGAATGTTAAGTTATGCACAAATGAATATAATCATTAATGGTTTTAATAAATCATTGAGATGCATTGATCTAGCGCTAAATATCTGCAGCCATGCATCTGCTCATCAAAGTCAAATGTGAACAGATACAGATGCATTAGTGTACAGTGGTAGAGACTAAACCGGCCACACATGTAAATGTGCCCGTCGTCACCCAATTGTGTACCTCCTCCAAACTCGTGTCTGATATCCCGTAGCTGGTGACGCCCAGAGAGCTCTTCTCCAGATCCAGCTCTTTAAAGAGGGATGCGAAGCTGCCATTTGTGGCACCCGTATACGGCAGCACATACACCAGCTCCTGACCTACGACCTCCAGAAACTCGGCCTCCGGCACGTGCCGCCGCACCAGTCGACTCAGATCAACCGCGTCTGATCAGGAGGAGCATGAAAACACATTTACACAGATGAACAATGACACCGTGAGTGTGTTCAGTAGACAGTGTGTGAGCTGTGAACCTGGTGGGTCCAGACTGCTGATGCTGTCACTGCAAATGCCCTCATCCACGCTGGATTTATCATACTGTCGGAAACACATACACAAAGACACATGGCACGCAAAATTAAAAGCATTAACCACATGGTTACTAGTAGGGATGTGACATATCTAGTCAACTTATTTTTGACTGACAGGTTTGTTCACCTGTTTTCCACATTTTAGTAACGTTTGTGCCTTTAAACAAATTGCTTCTTAGGTTTAAAAGTTGTGCATATCTTGTAATTTCTTAATATAGTAAATCAAAGATTTATTGTTATTTTTAGAAACAACTAAACTGTATGATTTTGCCAAATACAGTGGGTAGGGAAAGTTATATTCACTCTGTTATATTGCAGCCATTTGATAAATTTTTTTTTTTTTTTTCCTTCATGAATGTACACACAGCACCCCATATTGACAGAAAAACACAGAATTGTTGAAATTTTTGGTCTTTTCTTTTTAAATTTTTGCTAATCTTTTTTGCTCAGTTTCTCAGACCTGGACTTGTTCTCTGCAACCTCATTCCCCTAGAGGTACAAATAATGTGCTCTGAACAAACATGTCACCCTGGGCAGATTAACGTTACCTCTTTAATCGCTGGGACTCGTTGAGCTGCGACTCGCTCGTGATTGGCCCGCGCGACTGTCAGGTAATAACCTCTACCATAGGTTTTCTTGAGGAAGAGCGAGGAGCCACAGCAGCAGACGCGGCCGTGCGAGATGATGGCGATACGATCGCCCAGAATATCTGCCTCATCCATGTGATGCGTCGACAGAATGATGGTGCGACCTGGAAGAGACACAGACATCAAACGAACACACGTTCAGCACTGGTGGGTGCCAGAAAAACCATCAAAGTTCAGCAGCGAGCGTGCATTTCTGAAGCTCAACGGGACGGGCACGTTTGAAGTGCAGGTGCACAGGAAAACAGCACACTCTATATATAGGCGCTTTTATATCTCACTCTGTATGGAAAAGTTCCCCGTATTTTGTATTCGCCAGAGCTCCTGCTGAAGCCAGACACCCGCGGGGCTCAGCGGCGGCATTATTTCTGCTCTGCCTGTGTGACGAGGCAGTAGGAGTTCAAGGCGCCTTTCCTTTGACTTGCCGAGAGCAGAAATATCATGCATCTGCGCTTCCCAAGGGCAGGTGTCAAACCTGGCACAGAAACATGCGTTTATATTAAAGTGCCCCTATTATGCCGTTCTAAAGGTGGCTAATATTGTTTAATGAGTCTCTTAAAACAGGTTTACATGTATCAAAAGTCAAAAACACTTTAGTTTTCTCCAAAAATAGATTTAATTTTACCCCATTTCTGAATGTTGTGTAAATTTTTTTTCAGATGACGTCTGTCATTTCATGTATGCATTCGGACGGGACTAACATCTCTGTGTTTATTACGCAGGTAGGGGTGCCTGTGTTTTACATGTGACTAAGTCCAAGTCAAAGTCAAATTAAAGAAAAAAAGGTTTCAGTGCAAGCAACATTTAATACCATGACTTAATGACTTCCCACACCTATAAGTGCAAATTAAACAAATAATAGCCAGCAAATACCCTGTATATGAATGAAATGCTTTTACACACATCACACGTTCAGTCAGGTGGATGTGTGGCAGCGAACTCATTTGGTGTGACATTCAGCTCCAGACAATAAAGAGCACTGGAGAGTCACGGAGAGATGAATAGATAGAAAGAGAGAAGAAGAAATATAGAGAGAGATGACTGCTTTGATTTGTGTTGCTTTGTATTACAGAACAGTCATCCATCAGACAAGACCAAAACAGCACAATATACACAAACTCACCAACAAACTGAACCCAACAACAAAAACAAGTACGCTTACATGCGCGTCAAATTTACATTTGTGTAGAACTACAACAAAAAAATGGTTTTGTAAAGTGAGAACAGACCTTTATCAGCACTGATTAACTTCTAAAAGTAACTTCTTACCGTAGAAGTTAGCTTGAAATGTTATCACAGTTTCCTCAAAAAATATTAGGCTGCACAATTTATTTTTCTTTTTTTTTAACATTGATAATAATAAAAAAAAATGTTTCTTGAGCGGCAAATCAGCATATTAGAATAATTTATGAAGAAAAGATCTGGAGTAATAATGCTGACAATTCAGCTTTGATCAAATGGAAAACATATATTTAACATTTTATTAATTTTATAATAATAATAATAATAATATAGTAAAACATTTACCATATTTTTCATCAAATGAACACAGTCTCTTTTTTTTTAGTTATCTAAATATTTACTTTTCTTTGTTATATCTGAATGTTAGTCTTCTGTTCACCACCTGTGGACATAAAACCTTTTAAATCACACAGCAAATGCCAAAAAACTCATAATTCAATTTGTGTATGAGTGTGTGTGTGTGTGTGTGTGTGTGAGAGAGAGAGAGACAAAAGGCCACTCTCAGCCCAATTAACTGCACTAGTACACATCATTTCATTTTCCTAAATTATTAATCAGACAATAATCGGCTGCACTAATCAAATAATCATCATCTGCTCTCTAATTACACGCACGATCCGGCTGAATATGCGAGTTCAGTCCCTGGAGGACTTATTAGTATTGACAATACTTCTAAATTGAATGTGTAATATTTTTATAACTGATTGAACAAGCTTGCACTGTGAGAGAGTTAGGAAAGTTGGCAAAATAAGACAAACAACAGAACAAAGACACATATCAAATAAACAGTGCCTTAAGAAATCATAACATTAATGTGTATAGCATAATTTTATATGCTCTATAATAACCCTATAAAATCTTCAGGCCTTATAGTCACATTTAGTAAATTAAAAAGCTGAATGAAAATATGCATGCAGTAGTTGAGCAGGATCAAGTTAGGAAACTATACATCATATAACTAATGTGACAGTATTGCTCCGGATTCATATCAAACACAGTTTCTATAAAACAATTTGAATTCCATCTAACATACATATGTTGTAATCCTGTTTTTATGTTTTATTTTGTTATTATTATTTTTTTTTTTTTAAAGCAAGGACAGTGCTTAGTTTAGTTTAGCTGTCTTTATCATGGACGTTTGTCCGTTACCTGTGTATACTTAAGTTCCTTTATTTAAGTTCTTCATTGTCGGTTATTTTTTTAAACAGTATTTTACATTGGTCTCTGAATGTTCTAAAACAAATAGTACATTTAGAAAAATACATGTTGAAATCCAACCAAAACTTTTCACAAAATACAACGTTCCATGCACAATTTATGAAAAAAATATTTAATTCATTCTTTTGGAGCAGGTCTGAGCTGAAGTTGGCGCTCCAGAAGCAGTAAAGGATCTCACCTTTACAGCGTGTAGGAACCAAATCATTGCTCAAGAAAGAGCACCGTCTCAGTTCACAAGAGAAAGTGTGACAGCTGGAAACAGTCATGACAAGCTTCTGAGAGAGTCATGATGTTCTGCTCCAGCGCTTTAACCCCATACATCCCACAGAGCACCTTCAGAGAAGACAGCTCCGCCGCTGACAGACGCAGGGACAGAATACACACCGCCTCGTTCACTTCACTGACCTGCCAGAACCTTTGACACCAATGATCACTGTCATCTCTGGACTTTCATCTGAGAAAATGCTGTCACACAAGCTCATGCAGCTGAGAGTGAGATTCCGAGTCTTGTTCCCCGATCAAAAGGGGAAAACAAGGATATGAAACGACTGTCTTCTTTTTTTCCCAGCATTCATAACCATAATCACCATTCCTCTTTTTCCAGATGATCATGCCCTAATGCAGTTTCTGCATCCCTTTGTATTGCATATTATATATGCACTCTTCACACAAACTATTGGATACTATTGGGGATTGCCCCACTGAATGCTGATTTACTGTACAGTTACTGACCGCTGCAGTACTCTTGTAAGAGTCGGAGTCATCTTTTGAGTTTGACCGTTTATTGCATAAGATTTGAGCATATATATGTTAGTGTATCTGAGGTCGTTTTTTGTTGTGCACTTTGCCTTGCACATAAACGCTGCACCTGAGTGAGAGCACGCGGTGTGACTGAGGTGCTGAACTAATTTCGTGAATAGGCAGTTACACTAAGGCCGTCTATGCTGTAAGCACCGCACTACGTTATTTACGTCAGTACTGGAGCCTCTCGTAGATCGCAGGTCTTAAAGGGGAAGAATTCACGACAGATACAGCACACATTTATCTAGGTTTAACGTTTTATTATTATAGATTTTCTTAAGTTGTGATGATTTGAGAAGGCTAAACGGATCAAACGTAGGTTCTGGCCGGTGTTATCCACTTGCAAGACAAGTGCCCTGGTTGTTTTTGAACAGAAGCCGAGTCCATTTTAGCGAATCAGTGTGCTGTATTCAGGTCAGGTGACAAGGCTACTGTCACTTTAAAAAGATGCACTAGCTGAGAGGAGTGGGAAAATAAAAGCGTTTTCACAGAAGTTAAAAGCAACATGGTACAATGGTAATTGATATTACGTAGAATGCACAAACTTTGCTTTTGGCAAATTAACTCTGAAGTCTGAAATTGTTTTATACTGAAATACATTAATCCCCAGTTTCAGTTTTAGTGGTGCAATGAAAACATAACAAATAATGGGTTTTTCATTAATAACGGGATAAAATGAGATAAAACAAAACAAAATGATATATGCCTGGTTTCATAGGGCTTAGCCTAAAACAGAATTAGGCCATAGTTTTTTTTCTAAACGTGGTTTAGAAAAAAGCATTATTGGTGCGTATCTTAAGACAAAACAAAGGTACTGACATGTGCAAATTTATTTCAGATGAAACAGCTCAGATTTACATTTTAGTTTAGGAGCCTAAAGGAACACACAACATTTTTTTGAAAACAGGCTCATTTTCCAACACCCCAGAGTTAAACGATTGAGTTTTACCACTTTTTTTAATCCATTCAGACGATCTCTGGGACTGGCGGTAGCAATTTCAGCATAGTTTAGCATAGATCATTAAATCTAATTAGGCTGTTAGCATCATTCTCAAAAACAAGCAAAGAGTTTCAATATTTTTCCTATTTAAAACTATTCTATAGTTACATGTACCATGTTCTATATTTACGTGTGCTAAGACCGACGGAAAATGAAAAGTTGTTGATTTTCTTGCCGATATGTCTAGGGACGATAAAATAACTTTGCTGCTGTAACATGAGTGCAGCAGGCGCTATTAAATTTCACAGCTCCTGAAAATAGTCTACGGCATTTATATCTGGGTAGAAAATCGCAACTTTTCATTTTCCGTCGGTCTTAGTACACAATATAGAAGTGTCGAGTTTTGAATAGGAAAAATATTGACACTCTTTGGTCGTTTTTTGAGCAAGATGCTAGCGGTCTAATCAGATTCAGTGATCAATGCTTAGTTATGCTAAAAGTGCTACCGCCAGACCCAGAGATCGGCTGAATGGATTCAAAAATGGTAAAACTCAACTGTTTAACTCTAAATAAGTCTATTTTCAAAAAAGGTGTCGTGTTCCTTTTAGACTTAAATGTAAATCTGAGCTGTTTCATCTGAAAGAAACATGCACTGACCGATCTTAAAACATGTCAGTGCCTTGTCTTAAGAAACCAGAGGTACATGTCCATCCCTGTGTGACTAGATTGAGACAAAAACAGTATTGGTGTATTTCATGCCGTGATTCAATGCAACAGTCCCAGACTCTGTCCTCTGTTCATGGCCCCACAGTGTTGACTCTCAATCGTTTCTCTTACCACGTTTGTATTTGAGCAGCAGCTCCCAGATGCCTCTGCGGGCGTACGGATCGACTCCAGCCGTGGGCTCGTCCAGGATCACCACGTTGGATCCGCCTACGAACGCGATGGCCACTGACAGCTTCCTCTGCATCCCACCTGCACACAAACAGCAGAAGGTTGCCAGATCTCCACGGAAAGAGCGCGTCAGTGAGAGCAGAGCGCTGCAGATGCAAACACACCTGAGAGGTTCTTGGCGAGGTCTTTGCGCTTGTGAGGCAGACCCACGTCCCGAATCATCTGATCGATCTCCTTCTTCACCTCTTTAGAGCTCCGGCCCTTCAGACGGGCGTAGAAATAAATGTGCTCTTCCACGGTCAGACTGAAACAAACGGGGACCATGAATACATGCAAATAAATTATAACTTACACACACGCAGATAAGAACATATGCGATACTCACACATACTTATATGAAATGCATAGTCATAAGTGTGTATAAGCAGGAGGAGAGAACAGATGAGATTTCATAACTCGCTCAGAATTTTAGTATCATTTTCTGATTATTGTAGCATTTATAAATATTTTAGTTAAACAATTAATTTTTTACTTAATTTTTTATTCCGTGATTTAATTTTAGTACTTAAAATCATTCAAATTAGTTGTCAAAGTCACATTTCTCATTTTCATTCAAGTTCAGATTTTCTATCTATTATTTGAATTTTCAGCTTTAATTGAATTAACAGATCATTATTGATAGTTTGTGTTAATAATGACACAGCGCATTAGTTGGGCGATAGTAGGTTGATTAACTACAAATGTTCACATTGCTATTCACAAAATATTCAGTTGAAGAAAGCTGATCATCAGTCACATGTCATAAATATGCAGGTTTTTTTAAGCATTAGAATGAATTATGACAGATGAATGCCTCAGTCATGGAATAAAGCTGAACTTGTGATCATTCATCAGTGAAACACGACTGCAGTGAAGGAAAGGAGCTAGACTCAGGTTTGGTGGTTAAGGTGAGGGCTAATTTCTCCTGAACGCCTGATGAATGTCACAATGAACTGAACTGAACTGAACTCGCCTGCAGCTCTGCAGGAATCTTTTTTTTTTTCATTTAAAACCACTTTCGAGCTGAACCCTGATCACCTCCAGTTTTTGAATATTTGTTTAGAACGAACATTTGGAGTTGAACTGCTGTCTTCCTCGAGCTGAACTCTTTCTGCTGAATTGTTACTCGTCTCTCAAGGCTTTCATTATAGCTGTCAAACCTTGTTCTCAGATTTTTTTTGTTAATAAAGCTCTGAATTTGTTTTCTGTGATTGCGCTCAATGACAGAAGGAGGTTTACTCGTTGAAGAGGACGTTGTGCTGAGGACACATTCCCAGGTGAGTCCTGATGATGTCCATGTCGGAGCGGATGTCGTAGCCATTAATGTAAGCCGTACCGGAGGTGGGAGCGAAGAGACCCGTCAGTATGGACCTGGAGAACAAATAAATGAACATAAACAACACCATGAACTCACGAGTGTCTAACGGACAGACAAGGAATCCAGTACAAGCTTACTTTCTAATGAAAACATTTCACATAATGAAGTTTGACACAAATACACTGTTGACAAGGGTTCTGGAAGCTTTGTTCTAGTAAATGTGCTGAATTATGACTATGAACCATGTAGCTTAAAACTATTTAAATGTGGCTCAGAAATGTTAGTCCAGCATCATTTGTTTTGAATTTACTTTAACATGTTGTATCTAATAAAAATGCGGTATTTTTAAGTCCAAAAAGTTATGCATACACACAGTATGCATACAACAGAAACCATTAAATATATCAGTGAAAACAGTTATATTGAGAATTTGGGGCATTAAATTATCTGACTACAGAGAAGCAAGATAATATGACGCACTGACGTAATGAATATGCAAATTGACATATGATGTCATCTAGCGACTTTCCATTGAAAAAAGTTGGCAACACTGCATCACAGCTCCCTCTGCTTCCTCTCTGGTACTTCCTGTTTGGCCGCCATTTCAGCTGGGCCATGCCAAACAGAACATTCAAAGTATTATTTTGCTGTTGCGGATTCTACCAAGCATTTCCTAGTTATTGCATTGTTTCATGTTCATTGTCTAGTTTTGTTTGTTACTTTGGACTGCTCTCTTGGATTTTGATCCTGGAGTATTGCCTTGTGTTTTTGTGAATGTTTTGCGGCCTGCCCTGACCATTGCATGTTTCTGGATTACCATTCTGTCTTGCTCTTGGATATTACTGTTAGCTGGTGTTTGGAACTTGCCTGTTTGACCACGCTGTGTTTTAATAAAGATAGCACTTGGATCTTTCGTCATCTTATTGAGTCCTTGCTACATTTATATACTCTTTCGCTATCTAACATTAAGTGACACTGTAAAACATTCAACCCTACATTACCAGCGCAAGTGATGTGAAAAACAAAGCAATACGATACATTATAATATGCAAAAATATAGTACGGCATTATGACAGCATCTGACGTCAAATCAACTGTGAAAATTCTGCACCATAAACAGGACTGACATTTCAAGTCCCCAAAACAACAGTTTGCACTTTCAAATCAAACAAGCTCATCTTTTCCAAACATCTAGTGTTATTTGTCTGTGGTGATCACTCAAGAAACACATGTAAAAGGGTCTGAAACCCACATGGTGGTGGTTTTTCCAGCTCCGTTGTGTCCTAAAAACGAGGTGATGTGATCCTGATAGAAGTCCAGACTGAGTCCGTCCACAGCTAGTTTATTTCCTGTCTTATAGACCTTCACCAGGTTTCTGATACAAACTCCAGGCTTCATTCCAGGCGGAGGCTTTTCCAGGTAACCTACAGAAAATACATTCAATTCAGCTGGATTGTGTGTGTGTGTGGGTTTATGTGGTTTATGACGACACAACTGTGTATAATGACATGGTTATGACATTTTTAGTGTCCCCGTAATTCAAAAGGCTTAAAAAACATACACCATTACGCCTATGGAGAGTCCCCTTAAATCACAAAAACCAACATGTGTGTGTTCGCACCGTTCTGATTCTCCAGGTCGCAGATCAGGTCTGGATTGGCATCAGATCTGACTGGAGTGCCGCACCAGTACGAGGAAGTGAAGGGAAAATACCAGGGCTTTGGGATGCCATACTGACCTACAGTAAAGAAAGCCACAAACAAGTGTTTAAGCAAGTCCTGCTTTATCTGCATAAACAGTTCAGACAACATAAACAGCAACACAGTCAAGGTCAAAAGTTTACAAGATCATACACAATGCATGCTATTGTTTATTTAGTACCATCCTAAATAATATCACATAAAACATGTTTAAATAGAGTCAACAAGAGAAAATAACAACTGAATTTAGAAAAAGTTGATTCTTCATACTATGTTGTCATCTGAATGATCCACAGCTGTGTTTTTCTGTTTAGTGATAATCGTTCACCCTAAACCAGAAAATCCCTTTAGCTTTCCCAAATTATTTAGTTTTCCAGCTTTTTTGTGCAATTGAACCCTTTAACCCGTCTCATGTTTCTTTAACTATTAACCCTCTTTAATAGTTGTACAGAAGTAAATGTGACTTTTGAATGGGGTAATTTTCTACTTTTTTTCTATTATGTATGCATCTTTTATGTGCAATATCTTATTCAGGTCAATACTAAATAAACAATAACATGCATTTTGTATGATCTCTCTTATTTTGGTAAAATAATTAACATTTTGCATATTCTGAAAGGGGGATGTCAACTTTTGACCTCAACTGTATATACTATATAACAAATCTCAAGTCTTTAATTACTTCATTTGTCGCAAAATGTCGCTATATTATCGTCCAGCTATAATCTACTAAATGCGACAGTAAGGCATATTAAGCATATTAAAATCATTAATCATGGTTTTATGAAAAGCTTTGAAACAATGTTTTTTTATGAAAAGTGCTATAGAAATGCATTTGACTTGACTGAATTATACACTTCTATGGCAGTTTATCTGACTTCTTTTACGTCAGTCAAGTTTATAATACCATTTTTTTCATGACTTGAAAAACCATTTAACACCATAAAAAAAGTTAAAAGAAGTTCTATGTAAATCAACTGCTGACAAAAAGTGTTTAATGTACAAATGTACTGTATCTCTGAAGCACCTTTTTATTACAGCAGCTTTTACCCCTCTTTTATTATCATTATATTATGATATACTCCTATATCACACTTTTCCATTAACACGGAATTACAATACATCACATTATCAGATGGATGGTCTCTAGAATCAAACCTTGGAAATGTGAAGGGCTGGATTGCTTTTTCGTTTCACTCTTGGTGTAAAGCAGATTACATCTGCAGTTCACTTCTAGTCTTTAAAAAGAGCCAGGCTATTTCTACACACTACTGCTCAGAAGTTAGGGGTTGGCAATATTGTATTTTATTTATTTTGTTATGTTTTTGAAGAAAGTCTCTTCTGCTCAACCAGGCTGCATTTATTAGACCACAAATACAGGGAAACACCCCCCCCAAAAAATATTTAGATGAAATTATGAAATATTTAAAAATAATCGCTGATCCCCCCCCAAAAAAAACATATTTAAATTAATTTAACTATATTTAACTTTTTTAACTATAAGAGACTCAGTAATAGAGAGTAATGTTGCTGAAATTTTACATTAAAACATAATCACACAGAAATGTTTTCATTACTCATAATATTGCGTTTTTTTGTTACAAATCATTGATATTTATGTTGTTGTTGTTTTTTTTTTAGATTGGCGTACCGGGGAAGACGTTCTCGATGTACCAGGTCAGTATCCAGTAAATGAACGCGTCGAACAGCATCATGAAGATGGAGACGATGAAGGAGTAGCGGTCGTTTTCCTGCGGACTGACCCGGATGTTGCTCCACTGAATGCCGATGCCCTGCTCTTCATAACGGGAGAAATTCTCACAGCCGTATCCGAACGCCACACAAGACAGCAGGCTCTGTTGGGATGGAGACAGTCAGGTCAGACACACGCCTGATCCACGCTATTAATATACATTTAATAAATTTAATGTCAATTTATTCCTCCCATGTGCGTTTTTACTCGGGTATGAATATGAGATCAAAACAACAAAACAACAGCATTACTACGATACACAATTTCAAAGCAAACAGTGTGTGTTTGTGTGTGGGCAGGACGGTACGGCTCACATTAATGGGCCTGCAGGCTCATTCATCTGGACTAGACAGCGGCGCCTGAATGCCAAGACGCTCACACACACACACACACACATACTCTCTTTCAGATAAGAGGAAGACATCCACACACACTGCTGAATAGAGCGAATCTCTTCGCGTGAGATAAAGGTCACTCTGATTGGTCACAATGACGGAAGTGCAGCTGTAAGCCATTTAGTTGGTCTTTCTCTTTCTCAAAGGGCAAAAGTGCCCGTCCATCGCTCTTCTCTTCAGGTGTGGGTCACTGCTATCGCTCTCTCTTTCTCTCTCGCACTAATGTACATCCTCGCTGGAGATGAATGGAGGAGCTCCTCCAGAGGAGATCTGAATCTCATGCTGTGAATTTGTGACTTAGGAAGAGTTGAGCGCTTCATTCAGTCTGTGTGAGTAAGTCATGCATTACATGAACACACAGGTCAAATAACACATTCTCTCCTCTCCTCGCTTCTAACTCGGCACATTCTTGTTAAAGAAAGAAGTACATTTTTCTTCTCTTTTGTTTAAGTGTCTTGTGCAGACCTAGGGCTTTATTGTACTGTATATACTATTATTTTTACTTAACCTACTATACACACACACACACATATTTTTTTTTTGCCTAGATTTGCACTACTCTGTCTGTTTGCACTCAATGGCATGTACGCTTACTTGAATATTGTATATTGTATATTGTATTGCTTTCTAGTTATATGTATAATTTGTACTTATTTTAATTTTTTTAGTTGCATTTTTAACAGTTTTGTATTTAAATGTTTATCTGCTGTCCAGCAAGGGTTTGAGAGTAACGGAATTTAAATTCTCTGTATGTCCTGTATGTGTATATGTGTATATGTATATGTGTGTGTGTGTGTGTAGTTTATAATACCATTTTTTTTCATGACTTGAAAAACCATTTAACACCATAAAAAAAGTAAAAAGAAGTTCTATGTAAATCAACTGCTGACAAAAAGTGTTTAATGTACAAATGTACTGTATAAAGGTTGTGATATATATATGTATATATATGTCTGTGTGTGTGTGTGTGTGTGTGAATATCATGTTTTTAATTGCTGTTAAATGAAAATGTATTATAGTTTAACTTAATATTATATGAACTTTAGAGTGTTTTGACCCACTTAAGTACATCTTTCATAATTTCATAATGACTTCTATTGTCTTTGAAATATGGTTCAAGTACTTCTCAATGTACTAACAAGCATTTATTAATTTCTTATGAAATGTGTCAAATCTGAAAAGTTGTTTTTTTTTTTTTCCTCTTTCTTGCTGATGTCTTTTTTATATATGCATTAAATATTATGTATAATGTACTTTAAAATACATTTAAGTGTGAACTGAACGTAGTGTTTTCAGGCACTTAATTGAATTTTAAATAAAATTACAGTAAGTTAAAATGCATTATTGTTTAAATTGACACGAAATGCAACTTCTTCTCAAACATCTTTTACTTGCATCGTCTTTGATGTACAGCTAAAGTGTAGGTAAATATTTGCAATTAAACAATTGCAATGACGAAATTGGATATTAATACATTTTAAATGAATTAATACTGAATGACCCACTAGAGTTCAAATTAAAATTTTAGTCAAATGTCAAAATAAGTATTCTTAAGCATGACAAAAGATTGTTAAAACAATGTTTTAAGATGTTCTTGAAAGTAAAACTTTTAATTTAACACTATACAAAGGTCACTTTTTAAGTGTGTTTAGAAAGAGTCATGAAAGTGTCTCATAAGTGGCCTTTTATCTCAATAACATAATATAATATTTTTTTATAAAGAATGCAGTTTTCAACAAAGTACGCCACAAGCACACATTACACACATTCGGATGTATTTTCAGCATGTGATGATTAGTTGTATCAGGACACAAGTCCTCTGGGTTACTGCAGAGGTGTGAATGAATCTCACCGTGGCGATCTTGGCGCCGAAGCCCAGGACGTCCCTCCAGGCATAGCAAAGCACATGAGGCAGGTAGAGCAGGAAGTAGATGAGGCCCCCACAGGCGGCTGCCAGATTCGCCCGAGAGAAAAACACACTGATGAAAAAGCACTGCATGACAGTGGCCACGCAGAAGACCAGGAGGAAGACAAAGATCACTGAGGGGTCGCTGTATCGCAGAACCTTTCCATACTGAGAGAAAGAGACAAAGAAGCAGAGAGAAAAATAAAGGGGAAAAAATTGTAATTGTCAAACAGTTGCTGAGACAAATGACGGATTTGTCAAGGGAGCATGAAGACATTCAGCCGCAACCGCATGAAAGCCTTTCAGGGCCTCTAATGAACGTTGCATTTGTGTTTCCATGGATGCATTAATAATAGAACCTGATAATTACGAAGCACAACAACACATTTAAAATCCACTCGTTTGAGAGAAAAGCTTACGTCTGTCAAGAGCAGTGATAGAGAGAGAGCGCTGATTAAAAGACAGATCTGTGATTGAATAAGCGGTGGGCATCATGGCTCTCAAGCGGGCTGAGCTAAATAAATCATGTGTGCACTCAAGCTCATCTGTCATGTTCTTGAACCTGCTGGTCCCACACAGAGTCACGCTGCCCAACCGAAACTGTCCATTCACAAACACTGCACCATATGATCCGACACTCCAGAGCAGGGCTTTTGTTTAAGATGATTTGTTAATTAATAAATGAAATGATTGTTGTGAACTGATGACTGATAAAGTGCTTCATTGATGAAAATACAAGAGCAAATGAGTATTTGACTTTCGAGCACTTGGATTGTATTGGTGGAAGACCAAATGGGGAAAAAGGACATGAAACCACTAACCTATTGATAACTGCTATGAATCTGACATTTATTTGCCTGCACCAAATAAAATCTAAATGAATGGTTTTATTCATGTCAATTGTTTAGCGTCACTGAATCAATCTAAATAAAGTAACTTTTTTGGGGGGTTAATAATGTAGCAGTAGCTTACTAGGTCATCAGTTTTGACAACAGTTGACAAACTTGCAATCAATACATTACACTAACAACGAGTAGACAGCAATAATCAGTCTGCATTTGGATATTACAGTTTACTGATTATGCCTTTGGCTGTTACTATATTTAGATGCATGTTCAATAAACTGCTGTCAAAGTATTTAAAAAAGCCAGTAACCAGTATAAAGTGGTGGTTCCCAGCATTTTTAAAAACTGTTAAAATTTAAAACCCAAAAAATTAGGATATTTTGCTTTGTAGCTGTTTCAGCTAAATTTAAACCTCGATTTATCTTACTTTAAAAATATTTTGTAAAGTTTTTGTTGGTTTATGCTCATCAAACTGATCTAGCTGCAACAGCATCCAGCTTTACCAGTTTAAGCAACCGACATCACTATTGTACTGTATCTAAAAAAAAAAAGGTAAGACTGGACTTTAAGGCTAAACTTGGAGTATTTATTATTTTTTTAATCTAAAAAATGTGTGAACCACTACTAGAGCAAAGCTAAGGAAGCTTTCTGATCCAGTGTACCCTAGATCAGATCTTGGATCTGGTGTACCGCAGTATTTGTGAATGGCAGTGAATCAGCGTTAATCACCTTGAGAATGATAGTGAGGAGCGCGGCGCTGACAGCAAGGGGCAAGGTGCTGCTGATGGCCCAACTCAGCCAGTAGGTGGAGCTCTTCAATCCCATCATCCTCACAGTCTCCTTCAGACGTGCCTCCTTCTCCTGAACCACACCTTTGACTATTAACGCAACTGAGTAGATCCATGCTAAAGTCATGTATAAAGGCAGGGAGCGTGTCAGAGATCGCAGAAACCTGCACATGCACACACAAACAAGCGTGAAAACTTACTTGCGCACTTCATTCAAAGAGTTATTGCACATACACATATTGTGTGTATATATATATATATACACACACACAGACCATGCAACCAAGCAGAGTTCTTCCCAAAACAACACATTTTCTATAAATCATTTAACATGGACACCACTGAAAATATGCTGTCAGTCACTTAAGCCCTGTGGTGGTTAGAGGTGCTTCCAGATCATTCGTCATCATTTGACTTTATCTGTCAACTGCCTTTAGTACACTAAATCACTAGATTTTCCTGTCCATTGGGCATCACGGTAACTTCACCACGCTAGCTTGAGATATACGTCACTTGTAGATCCTTCAGAGCATCTTGAAGGGAAAGAGTGCACAGGCACATTCACCAACCACTGGGGCACCACAGGGTTCGGTACGTGGCTCGCTTCTCAATTTACACAGAATTGCTGGAGACAATCATTCTGGCACATGTATTTATTTTATTTATTATTTTATTTATTTATTTATTTATTTATTTATTTTTTGCCACTGCAACTTCTTGTTTCAACCTGACAGCCCCACAGCAGGTGCTCAGATCTTGACTTGCCTAGTAGACATGTCAACACAGTCTTACCTACACTCATATTTATAAGTTTATGCTCTTTCCAGAAGTCTGCTGTCAGTGAGTGAGAGGCGCTTCATGGTACAAACACAAAGAGGCATACAATCACTTTTCTGAACTTTCATGGTCACTGTACCTCAGTGGAATTATCTTTCCATTCTCCATCCAAACTAAGTAATTCATGATACATCAAAAAACAACTCTTGCATGGCCACTTGACTTCCAAGTATCACACATGTCATCTTAACTCCCTGGGTACAACTGTAAGAGGTCATTTAATTGCTTTGTCATAGCCTTTCTATTTTTCTATATGCCTGTTACAGTTTGGGGCCCTAATTTGAGTAGTTTAAGTTACCACAATCCAATGTATGCAACACTGTAGTATGATGAAGTACTCACTGACAAACAGTAAATGCGCTCCATCTTTTACATTTCAGTGTAAATTATGACTGCTATGACTTTGACCATTTACAATCTAGAAGCAATGACTGAATCCAATCAGGAATTTTGAAGGAAGAATTGTTCTTCCCAAGCTACCTTACTGGTAAATAGAATTCTGGTCCTAAAATCCTCCATCAGCTCATCTATTGTGCCTTTTAACTAATAGAACTGTGTAAAAATGGTCAATGCATCTAAATTGGGAAGCACACAGTAATGCATTTAGCCAAAGTGTTTAATAAATACCCGGTAATGCAATTAACAAAGTTCCCCATCAATTTACACCATGCAGCTACATTTTTAAATTAGGCGCTAATCTGATGATTTTCTGCACATTCGATCCATTTTCACCATGGAAACGAAGAGACGATGAAAGAGTTTCAGAAAGTAACAAGCTGAGAAAGCTGAATAATCACACCGCTGATTATAAGGACCCCTATAATGGGTCTGTAACAGGCCAGCTGTCATTCTCCTCTTCCTGAGCTAAGGGAAGCACAGAATTTACCTGTTTCACAAGAATAATAAATACACAAGCTGCTTTCATCACTGGTTTGTGTCTTTAACATTAGCATACTTCTTATCTTTTGTGTGTTGTGCTTTCCATTACATAATATACATAAAAATAAATTAGCATTTGGTCAAAAATGATTCGGTCATACTTATTCCCGGCACAGATGCACAGATGGTTTCCAAGAACCAAGAAATTCTACCCAATACAAATTCAATATATTGAAGCTGGTATTAAAATGACTAAAATACTGTGTATTCCCATTAGAATGAAACCAAACCATGCTGACTGTTATTTCCCAGATAAACATGTACACAGTATACATTTACTCCAATTTCACAGTATCAGAGCAGCCGAGTCAACAAGGTAATGTGCAGTACATATTGTAATAACTAATGATGATGATGATACAGCAGAATGCTATGACATGTTAAAATCATGCTAAACATGCTAGCAACTAATTCAAGCTAGTTCATGCTAACGTCTAAAAATCTTAGCTATGCATTAAAACATGCTTCACATGGTAGTAAAGTGTTAAAACTGGCCAACAGCATAACTCATGCTAATAACGTGCTTATTGTGAATCAAGTATGATAGGAATGTTCTGATGTCAACAATGTTCTAAAACATCTGGTCACACTTAAGTGGCCTTAACTACTATGTACTTGCATCAAAAATAAGTGCAATGTACTTATTGTGGTTATATTTTATTTCAAAACACTTCTGCTGCTGTTGAGGTGGATATGGGTATGGTTAAGGATAAGTTGTATGGTATGAAAAAAACCCCAGCATATATTGGTTAGTTAGGTTTTGAACCTGGGACGCTGGTTTAAGCTGGTCCTTTGCCATTTATAGCTAGATTAGTGACTTCCCCTCCCCCTTTGAGACCTTTTTTTTTAAAAAGGTTTATGGACAAATATAACAACTTCTTGGATAACCTTTAGGTTCTGATCTGCCCACTGATCTATATTCATCAATATATAGATCAATGAATGAATTAGCCATTATGGTGTCATCTACTGACATTTAGCCACCAGTTATTGCTTCTTTCAATTAAAAGCAGTTGGCAACACTGCATAACTTACCAGCAAATGCTGTTTTTTTCATCAGGGAATTAGCATGTTAACATGTTAGCAGCTTATTGTTATGTTAGCAACATGCTAAAACATGCTAGCGACCAATTAAAATGACATGTTAATAGAATTGTGTTAGCAGCGTGCTAGATGTTTGGATTGTGATATGACGATGAGCAGTTTTGTGATGGTGGTAAGAGCGTGTGAGTTAGATGAAATAATAGAGAGAGGACAGAAGTGTGTCTGACAGAAACTGAAAGCTCATTCTGCAGCAGTTCAGGTCTGTGAGGGAAGTTAGCTGACAAAAGATGATTTCCCCGGCACTTCACACTGTGTTCTGACTTTGAGAGCCAGAGCGAACAGACAGAGAGAATGAAATAAATGAACTGACACAGGGAACGACATGACTGAGCAGTTTAGTTTAGAAAGAGACCCAAAGCGCCTGTGGCAGTCTGAAGCTGTGTGGATGCTGCTGGAACGCCCTCAGAGCACGAGCGCTGTCTGATGTGTGATGCTGCTTTAAAACAGGTTCAGACATTCACGCAATATTTAATTCATATTAAGAATTTAAGAGCAACAGACTCCAGATCTTGGCCGCTATTGGAACTCAATGGAAATAAGTTTAGCCTGTGACAGCCGATGGAAAGCACTGGAAGTGTGGAACATGCTAATCCTCAAAGCGAGAGAACAAACACTTTATCTCCATGCAGATGAACATGAAATACTCTGGAAACCGCCAAAAAATGCTCTTTTAAAAACGACGGCGGAAGGCAGCGAGCGAAAGGGAGGAGGTCGGCTCTGAATCATCAACAATTTGATACTGTGCATAGCAAATTAGCATAATAACCCAATTTGGAGGAATCAAAGATCAACCCGTTTCTGCTTGATCTGCTTCAACTTTGGAGTAATCGTTTCCCTGTAATTATTTCCACTGTGATCACGAGCATCAAAACCACAAAGCACTTTGACTTCATGAATGTGCAACCTCTCAACACAAGCACCTTCCCTTCCTCTCCACTAAATGGATTATTGTGCCTTTTAACTTTACATTTGAGCTCCTCTAACTATTTTTCATAATGACTTTAATTGCATTGTGGCTTGGCTTTGTCATTTCTCATGACTTGCATTCAAAAGGGTGCAAACAAGCCGGTATGAAAAACATGTCATACACATAATGTAGCACTAGCATTTCTATTGAAATTAAACAACATCAGGATGAACTGATCTGTCAAATAAATCTGTATGGTCAGATTCGCATTTTGATTTCATGTTGACCTAAAAAATATATGAACTGTATGTTCTTAAAATGCTTTGTGATTATGTTGTATGATTTTGTATTTGTGATTTGATTGATTGTTCAGTTTAATTTCTTCAGGGATGTGAACACGTCAAACTAATTGACACAATTTTGTTGTTTTTTCGGGTTTCGGCTCCACTAACCTTCACCATCAACGATATTAAAGCACACGGAATGGTCAGCAGAACCATGTTCTCTATAAACCAGCAGAACCACATGGAAGAGTTTCGAACCCCGACAACCCTCAGAACCTCCTTTAGACGAAGCTCCTTCTCCAAAACCAGGCCTTTGATGATCTGACAGGCCGTGTAGATGAACGCCAGCACCAGGAACATGGGCAGCATGGTGCCAATGGACGAAACGAAGCTGCAGGAATGACCAGAGCTGATTCAGAACACTGTGTCATCATCTGCACATTTTCTTTTGTGTTTCACAAGGAGGAAAAAAATTTGGATTGTGTAACTATTTACATGTTTGGCTGAGCCAGGCATAACCAGTTCATTGAATAGTTTTATTATTTTAAAAGAGTTATATTTTTAATTTTGTGTCATTTTTAGATTTTCTTTTACATAAATCTTTAGTAATTTAGTTTTATATTTTTGTCAAAGCAAGTTTTTTTTTTCTTTTCAATTAGTGCTGGCAAATGATAATTGTATTGAAATCGCATCTAAAATAAAAGTTTGTTTGTTTTAAATAATGTGTATGTATACTGTGTATATGTATTGTGTATGAATAAATACAGGCACATGCATGTATATATTTAAGAAAAATATGATATGTTTATTATATAATAATATAAATATTAAAAAAATGCTAATTATTATACATATATATACATATACGTGTGTGTGTATATATATACTATACTGTATACACACACAGTATACATATATATAATAAACAAACATAGTACACACTTGTCTATTTTGTAAAAACAAAACAAAAAAGCTATATTGTGTTTAACTGTGATTAATCATTTGACACCACTAATTTGTAAAGAACATTTTTAGAGCTTTACAGAAAACCAGATGTGTATGTTTATAATATCTTAATATCTTCACGCAGTCACATTTAGCAGATTAAAGCAGAGCAAGACACTAATTTGTAATGATACTTTAAAAACAAAAATTTTTTGTTCTTTTAGTATGTTAATTTTAACTCACTCTAAAT
Organism: Enteromius paludinosus; assembly: GCA_032361165.1. NCBI lineage: Eukaryota > Metazoa > Chordata > Actinopteri > Cypriniformes > Cyprinidae > Enteromius > Enteromius paludinosus. Next base: position 4,698,806 of record JAUMHQ010000296.1, on the reverse strand, counting down.
GTTTAAGACGCAATGTTTATTTGCAGCAATGGTTTTATTTAGTTTCAGCTATTTTAGCACTTCAGCTAGTAGTCTTTCACAACTCCAAACCAAACGAAAACGAGAAATGATGCAGTAGATCTCTGCATGTCTGATATTGTTTTGAATGAATTCTGGCCACACACACAGCTCAGCATCAGTATGATTCATCATCCCATGCCGCTTTGATAATACAGTAAGCCAGTATTAAAGTACTCTCATAAGGCCAGGAAAATGTCATGTCAATATCGGAGCAGAAGGTTCCGGAAACAAAGTGCTGTCTGCGCTCAATTAGCTAGCAGCTCAAATATATCATGTGCTCTCAAAATATGACAAGCTATAGATTTCTCTTATCAGTTCTGCTTACCTTTCATAAATACAGTCAGGGAGAGACGCCACAATACAATTAGAGCTGACACCAGAAACAGCCGAGGGATGATGATAGCAAACTCGTTAAAATGCATTAATTCTCCATCATCTCTCACTCAGAACTCACACAGCTGCTAGTCCTGACCTGAACCACTAAATACAGTCGCATTAAACACATTTCAGGTTATAAACATGAGCAACAAGTGAATTCTGTAACTGATTTGAGGCTGGAAAATATTAAGGAGAATAAATAACGTTGTTTAAATGTTGCATTTCTGTTATTTTAACATTCGCAAACAATTTAGCACTGAATGCACGATTTCTCATATTGCTTTATGGACTAGTTCTAAGTCTAAGTATTATTTTCATACAAATAATGGAAGTCAATAAATACACCTAAATATTTCACTTTAAATTATCATCTTCTGCGCTTCCAAGAAAGAAAGATAATAGCACAGCTCTAGATAAATATAAAACGCCAGGTTGTTCCCTCATGCATAAATTATCCCTTAACAGTTTTGGCCTTCGAATTGTAAAAATCACATTTTCGACATCAAACATTGCAAGCCAGTTGCATATTTTCTATGGTTTATGCGTCAGCCAATCAACTGCCATTGAGATGAACGGAAATGCTAATGGATCGCTTTCCCTCAATACGATTAATACTTGAGTCACAGTGATTCACTTTCAACAAAGAGCACTCTGCTTTCTGTTCTGCTTTGCTTATATATCATTTAGAAATAATGGAACAAGTAATATGGATTCGTGGCAGCAGAAACACGTTTTTTATCCCGTCAGGCCAAAATCGTCTGGAGGACTCACTGAGGCATTTACAACATGAAACTCTTCGGCCCCTTACGTTTAAAACTCAGATTTAGGCTTTTTGTGTGGTGAAAAATGACTGAATGCAGACACACACTCACTCACTCTGAAAAGCAAATTAGCATTCTCTCCATACCCTGTTCCTCTAATGCATGAATAGGACTGGAGTTTGGGGAGTTTTCAAGTGGAACTAAATGACGTACAGTATGTTTGACCTTCAGAGATTTATGACCTTAACACACACACACACACACACATGTTGGTTTTTGTGATTTATGAGGACTCTCCATAGACGTAATGATAT
>JAUMHQ010000296.1:4678415-4694477 GCA_032361165.1 Enteromius paludinosus | reverse complement strand
TTGTGTGTGATGAAAGTGCTACTGGCAAATGTAACGCAAGTAACTAGCTCGGGAAAATTGTAATAATATTACTATTTTAAGACAAGTAATCCCTTACACTACTAGTTACTGAAAAAAGTAATATTATTACAGTAACGCGTTTCTTTGTAACGCGTTACACCCAACACTGATCATAAATGTCTTTAGCTCAATTTCATGGCAAATTGTACATATTTCACGAGGTGGCTATTTCATACGAATACAAATTCATGCGATTTTTGTATGAATGACTTACACCTAAGTCTGCCCTTAAACTGACCCATCACTGAGGTTTAGACAAATTGTGCAAAACTGTATGCATGAGGTCATACAAATTAGCCACCTCATAAAATACACATGAAATGGTCATGAGATTTCATTGAAATTTTTCACTTTAGGGAATTTCTTACAATTCTGAGATCTAAGATGGGCCTCAGCCCTCCATCCTTCTTTGTAACTATGAAGTAGCAGCTGTAGAACCCGCACTCGATATCGTGAGGAGGGACCACCTCGATGGCCTCCTTCCTCAGAAGAGTTTCGACTTCTTGTTCCATTACCAGAGCCTGCTCTAAACGAAACTATCGTCTGATTGATGCCCGCAAATTGTGGTGGAGCTCGTCCGAACTGGATCCTGTATCCACTTTACAGTACGCGGGACCCATTGAGACACATTATTTATGCTACGTTCCTGGGTGGACGATGCTGAGACCGATGTTCGCGGGAGATGCTTACGCCTCGTAACACTTGTGAGGTTAGTGAAACAATCTCCCGAGGTCACTGAGGAGAGATGGGCTCCGTGTAATGCAGAGTGTGCCACTCTTCCCCAGAGGGGCCTGCCCTCAGAAGTCATGTGCCACGCAGATCAGGACTCTTTCTCTCAGGTCTTTTTGAGACCTAGAAGGCCCTGCCTCAGAGCGCAACCAACTCCCTTGCAGTTGCAAGATGCCTCTCTGCTGCCACCATAGCTGCCATTGTTCTGCCGATAGCACGGGCTGTTTCTTTTGTGGTACGCAAAGAGAGGTCAGCGGTTCTCCTAAGTTCTTTGATGTCATTTGAACTAACTTGGTCACTTTGATCCAGCTCTTTCAGCAGGTCGGCTTGGTACGCCTGTAACACTGATGGCAGTGCAGGCACGCACCAACCTGCTGCTGAGTAGCCCCTACCCACTAATGCTGATGTTGTTCTTAGCGGCTTTGTGGGCAGGGACAGAGCCTTCAAAGACATTGCCAGGTCGGGAGAGAGATAGCTTGCGAGCCTCTGCTCTACCCGGGGCAATGTCTTATAGCCTTTCTCATTCATCCTGGCCACGTTTCCGTAGCATTCTAAAGCAGGGACGAACAGTCTTGATGAGAAAGGCCTTTTTCATGACTTTGCCACCTCGGTGTGCAAGTCAGGAAAGAATGGAAGGTGCAGTTTTGAAGGTGGGGATCTAGCTTTCAGAAATCTCTCATCTAATTTACTCTTTCTGGGCTCTGCTTTAACCTCGGCCGGCCATTCAAGGTTTAACTTGGCTACGGCACGAATCACCACCTCCACTAGCACCTCATACTGTGGTGAAGAGTAGACCGCAGCCTCCTCTTCAGCGCTCTCCATCTCTTCTTGCTCGAACGGCAAGAGGAGCAGCGCTGCGCCGCACTGACGAGGGGAATTAGCAGTATGCGCTTCCTTCCTCGCCCGGCTGGCACTCGACCCTGTTGTGGAGGATCGAGTTAGGGACTCGCCTGTCTCGGATTCCTCCTCATCATGTTCAGCATCACGGAGGTCGAGCTGCGATCCCCACGAACGCCGCCGAGAGTGGGACCAGCGCTGCGAGGATCGCTTATGAAAGCTCCTTCATCATTAAAAAGAGCTTTCCGGGAGCAGAGCACACACAGGGGAATTCTCTCACAATGTCTGCAGCCCTCCTTATCAGTTTGCTGAATGGCTGCATCAGACACAGAGAGAGTGTGTGTCATCGGGCAGAATATAGCGTTTGCATGGGCTAACACACACTCTGTGTACCGTGAGCTGCATTCTCTCTTTCTAGTTTTCTCTTTTGATTTAGACATTTTTTCACTTTCATTCACACAGAGACACTTTTTAACTCTAGGACAATCCACAATCACACACACAGATTGATTCGCTGAATGACAGAAAGCTAGTTTGCCAGTCGTATTCCACATGCTTCTATGCTTCCTGGCCAGTGACATCACCCGCCTATGACGTCCCAACTCATCACTGGCTGATTCAACACACGAATCAGAGCCGTCACGCTGAGGGCGTTCCCATAGCGTCTCGTCGACGCAGCTCGAGTTCCTGAAAAGGAACGAACCATTTTGGGAGACGGTGCTTAGCGGAGAAACAATAACGTACATTATGTGATGTTCTTTGTGTTCTTTGTAGCAATATCCTAAGACCTCTCCATTAAATTCTTCTTTTCATAAAATCTTTTTTTTTTAAGGAAAGTAAGTCTACAGAAAGTAAGTTAATTGCTAATTCATTTTTATAAACAAACATGTTTTTCTTTTAACACCTTTCTATTAAACCTCTTTGTGGAAGTGAACAGAGATGATCTTTGAAGACGTACCGCGAGGATCTGTGTGATCTGCTGAGCTATGCTGCCGATGGCTCTGAAGGCATCACGCCAGTCATAGGAAGGCATCCCAGCCGGACGCTGCGACTCGGGCCCGTTGAACAGGAAGTTACTGATGAACACCGAGGACAGACCGGTCGCCTCCAGCTGCTGGTCGAGAACGACTGAAAACACTGGGTTCTTCAGAAGAGCCTGAGAAAACACAGAACACATTCACAGGGTAAGATTCATCAAACATGCACAGCTAGCACTATCATAAAACCAACATTACATTAACTCATACCAGTCCTAGTGAAATTTCATGACTCTTGATACTAATCACACTAATATTGTTAATATTGTTGTTAATAATATTAATCACATGAGTTCACTTAAATCAAATACATTTGTCCTGCCTGCATTTAACTGTGTTTAATATGTCAATACTAAAAATCACATGAAAATAATTTGCTTAAAAACTTGCAAAGGTTGCAAAGGTAGCATTTATAATTATCATTTATTATCATTGAATCATTATCAACCACCCCCAGCCGTGCATACAGGAATTTACTTGACGTCATGGATCTTGTCTCTAAGCGTATTTGTTTGGATTAGTCTTGCAAATTGTCTTGCGGCTGTTTAGACAAGCACTTTATGGCCAGTCTTGACCAGCCCCCAGGACCCTTCAGTTTCTCCCCAATCTTCATTCAGAGATTTCTAGATTGTGTAGATTCTTATCGATCACACCTCTTCCAGCATGCTGTCTACGCGAATATTGAGGGCATGTCCAAGGAGATTTGGGGGTTGAGTAAGCTATCTCCCATAGGGTGAGTCATCTTCTCTGAAGGCTCCCGCCCTGCCATCAGCTGCCTCAATGGCAGCAGGTCAGGCTGGTGGAGTTTTGCACACCATGGCGGTGCTGCAAGCTTACCAAGCCAACCTGCTTAAGGATTTAGACGAGGGCAAGGGTTTGTCCCCTGAGGAGGATGAAGAGCTGCGCTGCACCACAGACCTGGTTCTCCACACCACCAAGCAGACAGTTGCTGGCCATAGTCATTGAATGGTGGCGATGGTGGTTAAGGAGAAGCACTTGCTTACTCATCCATGACTGGAATTTATTATATAAAATAAAAAAAAATAAAAGCTAATTTAAAATAGTATAATGTAGATTATAATGTTACGCAAACAATACTATAATAACAATGCACAGAGACGGCCATTATCAAGTGCATATGGATGTTCCTGCACTCGAGCACATTACCACACATGCCCTGAGAAGAAAACACAGTCTTCAGCAGCAGCTGTCTGTCAATCAGACCAACCTCTGAACAGACCAGTGCTACAGAAACCCCTCGCACTGATGCATTTTCAGTTTGTAATGGTATTTTTCACATCCCTGTGCCGAACGCATGACAACCACATCCTGCAGACTCATATTATATTCCCATCAGAACCAGGCAATTACTCTGTGTACCATCCTTTCTCTGTCTCTTTCTCTCTCTCTTTCTCTCTAAGCTAGGTGGCACTGTTGCTCTTCAGCGTCATCTGGAAACGAGCTCAGCCCCGCAAAAGCCTCTTTGTCTCTGTGTTTTTCTCACACACAGACACACTCACACATTTCTGTCATAAATTGCTGTTCCACCCCTCTCCTTTATCATTCCTTGTCCTAACCTGCAAGGATAAAAGCATGTCACTCTACACCCGGGTTCACAACACACAAAAACACACATGCAAACACACAAACAGCATGCATTCAATGTATAAAGATGCAAATACTAACGCAGATAGATAAACATGAATATATAACACCCACACATACACACAAAAACACCACATGAATATTAAAACATGCAAACATGAACATAAATGCACACAAAAATTCAAATGCATCGTGCACACACGCTCATAAATGTACATACACAAACACACAACACATACAACATGCATACACACAAAAAACCTAAACGCTCAGCAAACAAACATAACATGTATTCAAACAAACAAACACATTTGTTGAAACTTGCAATTCATATGTAAATCATTGCATGGCTTTAGTGCGCTTGCAAATTCTATTGAAAGTGTGTGTGTCCGTGTTGAATGTGCCCATGGTAACATATTCACTCCTGGATATCTTTGTGCTGAAGCAGCTAATAAGACAGTGACATCATGATTATTAAAGTCTTATTGCTGATCAAAAACGCTGGAAGAAGCCTCGCAGGAACTGAACAAACTGGTGCTCGTTCTTGTCTACAGTGCCATATTTGGACAGAAAGACAGACAGATGATAGGCATATATGTGAACAGAAATACAAACACACACAGATAGATAGACAGCTGATAGGCATAGACAGAAATACAGACAGACAGCTGACAGGTAGATATATAGAGAGATAGACAGAAAGAGAGGCATATATAAACAGAAATACAGACAGATATATAGACAGACAGGCACAAAAACAGACAGCTAAGAGACAGATATACTTGTCTACATTTACGTGAATACTTTTGAAAACTGTGTTTTCGTTCGAAAATGCTCTCAGTCTATACTAGCATTTTCAAGCATGTTCTTCCATTTTCCAAGTTTCTCATCCATACCCAAACATCAGAAACCGTTCAATTCGCTTTAATGCGCATGCGTAAAGCCTCGGATACATTCACTGAGACGATACAGACAGAATTCATTTTATTTAGAAAATCTCTCACTATCACTGACACGTTCAGGTCGCACTCCCTCACGATTGTATGTCTAATCTAAAACTCAACTGCCCTCATGTTTTGCTGCAAGCAGCAATTGTGAGTAAATGTTGTCATCTTTACAGAACTGTAAAATGAAGAGTGTACAAAGCAACAAATCTGTAGTAAAAAAGTGAACAGCACATAAAAGGCACGATACTGGTATAAACATATATAAATCGATACAATATGCGTCACATGACTAAATATGCATCATTGTTTTCAAAAACCTCCATTTCCACAGTCCACACTATGACGCGAAAATTCATCTACTTCTGTGAGTGTTTTCAAAAAGGTTGTTTTTGATGCCATCTCAGTGTGGGTAAAAGGGCAAAAAGGAAAAAAAATTTAGGCACATAAACAGAGATATTAAGATAGACAGACAGTAGATATATATATGAAAATGATACTTAGAAATACTGATGGATGTTAAATAGCCAGACAGACTACAGGTCAATATATAGACAGAAAGACAGACTGTACGTATTACTATATACAGACACATTACAGATATATAGACAGATCTGCTTATGTGTTTGTGTGGCGATTGTTACATTAATACACTCTTTATAGGTTCACTAATTCAAAACCACTGACAGCCTATTTTCCAATAAAATGCAAAGCTCTGCTTGTTAAAACGGTAAAATGTTTTTGAATTAAGTGGTATTAAATGAACACATTAGGGCACAGCTGCTAATAGAGGCCACCATGAAATATTTTAGCCATTAAATATAAATTATTGTGCCAAAACACCTGACTATAAAAATGTAATTTATTCAAACGTCAGACAATGGACTCTGACTGCCAACCAAACTGTCTAAATGGAAACAGAGAGAGAGATACTTTCTGCTTTGGTTTCATAACCCGAGTGAACTTCTGAGGAATCACTGTAACTCAAATGGAAGATATAATGTAATCAAAATGTTTACATAATAGACTCGTTGGGTGGCGGCAGTGCCTAAACAGGCAGCGAGGTAGATTCTGTGAGTAGGGCTAAACAGGTAGTGATGTAGAATTGGTGGGCGGGGCTAAACTGGCACTGATGTAGAAACTGGTGTTGATGATCTTCTGTGGAGGCGTGTTTAGCCACACTATTACATCATAGAGTAGAGCATTCCACAAGCTGTTGCCTTCATTATAATCTGTTTTAAGACTAATGGCAATGTTTTAAGGTTTTGAAATTCACAGGATGTTTTTTAACAGTTGTATAGTATAGTATGGCCTCTTATGGGTACTTATATTCTGTATATGTATCTTATATTTCCTTAAAAGATTAAGGACATTTTGATTTCTCAGTTCATGACCCCTTTTAAGGTCCTGCACAGGGTAATGAAAAAGTCTAAATAAAGTTCACTTCTTTTCCACTCCATCCACACTCATCTTCTCTTCCTCATCTTCTTTAAAAAGCTCATTTGAAAATGACACTGAGGTGAAGGAGGAAGGGGGAGTAATGTAGCGATAGAGGGTTCGTCTGAAGGTGTACCGCTGGTTAATCCCTTTCCTGCTGCTGGTGAAAATGATCCTGCACTTACCCATAATTACCTTCTCCTTTCATGCACCCTATCGCAGAGGAGGGGCAATAAACTCTCTCTCTCTCACGCACACACCTGCGAGCGAGACGGAGGGTTTAAGAGCTTTCGCGTCAGTCTTCATTCGTGAGGGGTGTGTGAGAGACTCTCTTTCATTCTCAGCTGAGGTGACTCATCCATAATAATAATGGACACTGAACTACATCCACAATGGAAGATAAGTCCTGTGTATCTGTCAACTCACTAATAACACACTTCCTGATGAAATACAGCATTTTAACCGCTGGGATTTCTGGATGGAACCTCGTCAGTCATATTAGTTGTGCTGTGGGAACTTTCAGTTCCACAAGTTGCCATTTTTGTTAAAGATCAGATGAATGTATAGGCCAGAATGGATATAGTGACTTTATAGTTTCAAAAATACGACACAAACTAATGATGATGCTAGTTCTTGTCTTCTCAATCCACCTTCTTCCTATAACGAGCCAATTGTGTTTAAGTTATGGGAGGCACTTTCTGTTTGGGTGCAACAGATACTTTCAAATTGATTTCATTTATCATTAAACCATAAATAATTCCCTAGCATTTAAAATTCTATGTAAATGTTAAATGTGTAACGTTCAGCTGGATGTGCCAGCACACCCCTGGATGGTCTTGTGTCTGTTTTCATACCTGGACTCCATTCCCCAGAATGCACTTCTCCTTCACAGCTGTTAAGAATTAGGTTCAATGATTCAATCAGCACCACCTGTATATATACCAGTCTGTTTGTTTGTCTGTCACGGTTCATTTACACTGTCATCCTGGTCTTTGCCTGTCATTCGTGTTCTTGGTACCTTTTGCTGTTTTACGGATCTTCGCCTTGCCTTCCACTTCGGACACTGTTTACATGGTAATCGACCCTTGCTCTGGATTTACGTTTGCCTACGCTGTTTAAGTCTGCTGGTGTTTGATGCTGTCTGGTCTGACCCTGAGCCTTTAATAAACTGTTTTGCATATGAACTCGCACGCTTTACATTCTCGCTCATGACAAAATGCAACTGTTACGAATGTATTGTAATTATATTTGAATTATGTTGCTATAGATAGAAGGATCTTTATAAACAGGAGTTGTTCATATGTTGAAAGTAATTTCTTAATGCTTTTATGCTTATTTTTAATGATTAATGGTTGAAGGGTGAGAAATGTGCTAAATGTGCTAAATTTCATGCTAAATATACTTCACATACATTTTAATTTTTGTTTACTTATAATTACAAATGTTCTTTTAGTATACTTAACTGGTATATTTAAAGTCTGGTAAATTGGAACAAACTAATTTTGTACTTTTAATGCACTTTAATTGTGCTAAAGTGAAACTATTTCAAGTACACTTGCGATACTACTATTATTATTATTAGATAGATATTATTCAGATATCGAAACACTTTTTAAGCACTGTGCAGAAGTAGTACACCAAATAAGCTTAATTTTAATACACATAGTATGAAATAAATGCATTTTAAATATGCAATAGGCATTTTTTACTAGAGTAGAGCAAAAGGAAGTGAGACGGATAATATTTTGGCATTGCTAGCATTGATAATGAAGAAAATAAGGATGCTGTACTTGCTAAGGTTGAGGAGCTTGTCGAAGTGTATTCAGATACATGAGTGGGATGTTTCTCTCTGGGGGAAAAAAGAGGTGTATGTTTTCTCGCTTTGTGAATTGCAAATTTTGAACTTGGTGACCAAACAGGCAAGCACATTCACTACCATTCAGAGGTTAGAAAAAGAGGCAAAAGACTTTCAAATGAGTGCTTGACATTAGCCATCCATTGCTACTTTGCAAACTCATGAAATGCCAAGTGAGCTCAGCCTGCAAGTCACCAACAGAACTCCCACAAGACGGCGGGAGAACAACGCAAACCCACAGATTCCCTGCAACGAAACATCCAACAGCATTGAAAGTGAGAGAAATCACAGGACGAGTTCTAACAAGGAATCGAGGCTACTGTAGCACACTGGACTGACTGCACGACTGGAAATAGGTCAGATAGCACTGTCAGTTTGATGCAGGAGCCGATGTGTGTGTGATAATTGAGGAGACATTCGCACAGCCGTCACTGAAGAAAGAGCAGCCCCAGCTGAGACTTCGCTCAGCAGTGCAGGAGGTTGTGAATGTGCCGAGACAAGATCATTCAGGTCCGAGACTAGGCCAACACCTGAGGGGGTTGAGTCTGAGTCAAGGCTCGAGTCTAAGTCCAGACTAAGACCAGAAAAGGATCTGTGTAAATAAGCTTTCCTGTGTGGTGAATGGAGCCAGTTTTGTAACTCTGTGCTTCGTTCACGCTTAAAAATGAAATCTAAAGAAACTTTCCATGATAAAAAACTTTTAGTGTATTGGAAAGGTTCCATGGATTTTAAAGGAATAGCTCACCCAAAAATCAAAAGATGCTCATCCTCAGGCCATCCAAGATTTAGATGAGTTTTTTTCATCATCAGATTCGGAGAAATGTAGCATTTGCTCAGCAATTGATGCTCTGCAGTGAATGGATGCTGTCAGAATGAGAGTCCAAACAGCTGATAAAAACATCACAATAATACACCCACACCACTCCATCCATTCATGTCTTGAGAAGAATAAAAGCCTACATGTCTGTAAACAACAAACACCTAATTTAGCTTTTAACATCAAACCATTGCTTCTCATAAAAATGTACATCCACAGTTCAAAATGCTTTGTAATAAGTTCTCACACATCAAAATCTACTCACAGTTTTGGCTTGTTTGGTTTGATCTATGCAGATTTCTCTACTAATTTACACCAGATTTTCACTAGAGGAACCGTTATTATGGATAGACTGCTCATATTTTAGCCAAAAGCAATGGTTTAAAAAAAGAAAATTCCTTGATGAATGTTTACAAACCTTCACCTTTTGGTTTCATAAGAGGTTAACTGATGAGTGGAGCGGTGTGGATTAGTGTGATGTTATAATCAGAATCAAAATGAGCTTTATTGCCAGGTTACACATTCAAGGAATGTGTTTTAGTGACAGAGCTCTGCAGGGCAACAGAATTACAGTGACATGACAGGACACAAATAATCAAAAGAATAATATACAGATATACAAAATGGAGTACAAAATAGCACACAAACAGAATATATAATTTAAATAATATAGATACACAATAAATAATACAATCAGCTGTTTGATTCTGACGACACCCATTCACTGCAGATCCTCCACTGGTGAGCACATGATAGAATGATACATTTCTCCAATCTAATGGAGAAACTCATCTACATCTTGGACGGCCTGAGGTTGAAGGCATTTTTAACACATTTCCCTTTTTTTGGTTAACTATTTCTGAAAATTGAGTCAAAAGTCATCGTAAAAGACAGACTGAGCTCTATACCATGGATGCAGCGTGCCAAGCACCTCTCCCTCTACTCCAGGCGTATGGAGCAAGAAGACACCCATGATGAAGTAACAAGCCATGGTGTCTGCAATCACGCCCCGTGGAGACGCCCCATCCATGTCGATTAAGGCAGTGAAGAGGGTGAAATTCATTCTTTCCACCGCAGAGGATGTAATCGTTAAACTCTCTGCTGCTGGTTTATTTAGCTCCTTAGATACAGCAAGTGGGTTTTACTAGTCACGGACTGACCACTTTAATCACTACAAATGTCAGGTTTTAAATGATCACCAGTCCTGAAATTGTTCAAAGAAAACAACAAAGCAGATATGTGATCAGCTGAGCATCAAAAAAAGGAAACTCTGCCCCCTAAATTCAATCTATCTATTGATTAATCCCACCTAAAATTAAAGTTATATATGCACATATATATATACTTTTATACTGCAATAACATCACATTCATTATTCAAATGAATGTGCAAACACCATTAAGACAGTATATTTTTAATCTTTTTTTATGACTGAAGGAGAGTATAACTCATGTGTCCCTCCTAATATTTAGCCATTGACTATAACCACTCAACAGCCCAGTATAATTGTTGAGAACTATTAATTGTAACATTTATTAGAATTAATAACTTTACATTTAAGTGAATTTGGTAACACATTAATAAATTAGTCTGGACACAAATTTGGGAAGACTTTTGGCATGTTACAGGTTTTTAAAGGAGGATTATAACAACCAGAACTAACAACATTTGCGAAGACGGAGTTTGTGTCATTAAGTCAATTTGTGTTTACTTCGATTATGACTTTGATAACTTTGATAACAGACCTCTCAGGTTTCAAAGGCTCCAGATGAAGTTGATGCAGTTTAGATGTAATGCAGAGCATGATTCTATAAAGAGACCGGCTCTCACGGGAGCCGAATCAGGCGCGCTGAGATAACTACTTATAGTACCCCTTTTGTCGTCAATATCGCTGCAGAAAATGAAGCACACCGGGTTGAACACTCAATTAGACGACCACAATACACGGTGAAGGCTTCCAAGGTCACCCGAGAACACAAGTTATTGTAGTGCAAGGTTTGTTGGTCCTTGACAGAATTGACAGTGGACATCAAGGCCTGCGCCGGTGTCATGAAAAAGCCAAGAAGTCTGATCGCTGGCCTTTATTTCACAGGACATTAAATTCAGTGTACAGACGCGCTCGCACTGCTGCAGGACAAGGGCAGCGCTGGAGAATTACCCTGCGGACCACCAGAGAAAACAGTGATAGATCTGTGTGAACCATCAGCATTAGATTAGAATTACACCTCCTGGTGCTCTGTTCTGCTGCTGAATGCAAGTCCACAATTTAGCTGCATGCAGTAAAAAACACATTTTCCTGGAGTCGTTCTATTTCATATTTTCATTTATTTATGTATTTTTTTTCTTTGCAATTATTGTGAATTTACTAAAGGTTTCCGAGTCAAAATAGTTTTGAGTTAAATCCTTTACCAAATTTTATTAATTGTTTAAATATGACATTTTAGAGAAAACTAAAGCGAAACTTAAAATTGTCCTGTGAAATCCTGATAAGGGAAAGACGTTATGTTGCTGACTTTGATGTAATTCATGAAACATGTTATGTGATTTCATTAGAAAGTCAGTATAACCTCAGAAGTGTGTGTGTGTATGTATGGTTGGTTCACAATTCATAATCAAAATAAATAAATTATATATATATATTGTTTGAAACACCACATTTTTTCTAAATCCAGTCGATTCCTGATGCACAAAATCAAGTCCTTTTTTGTCTTGCTTTTATTTATGGATTATCATATTTATTCATATGCATCAGCAGCTGCCTACCGTCTCATAAATTCATTGATTTGATATAAAAGGTGTCATGTTAAGTCACGTCGCTCTCACAGATGACACAGGGCTCTTGCATGATTAGTTGTGTGTGATCTGCACTTTGAGAATAAGAAGCGAGCAGCTCTCACCCTCAGAGTGTTGATCTGTGAGCCGTTGTTGAAGAACTCCCAGATGACGTCTTTATTCTCCAGCCAGGCCTCTGCCAGTTCGCCCACTTTAGCCAGAGCGTCAAAGGTACGGTTGGCCTGATGACAGAGACACATGTGGACCACTTTTCAGTGCATCTCAGTGCATTCAGTAGGCATCTCATTGGAACACTTCTGATTGGCCAATCTCAGAGATAAACACTGTAATATTTATATACACTGCTAAAAGTGCTGTTAGTTTTTCACTGAGCTGATACAATCAGATCAAACTACAAAGCCTGTTGTTCTTCGAAAAGCATTTAAGAGGAGTTTCTTAAGAACTGCATTTAGAAACATTTGTGTGATTTTTTTTTTCTAAAAAAGTACTAAATACATAAACATTTAAGAAGTTATTAAGAACTTTTGTATAAGATTAGTTCTGAAGTTTGCACAAATGTCCCTAAGTAAAATTTTTAAGGAATTATTTTTCTTCTCAAACACTTTGTTGTTTTTGTTTTGTTATAGCAGATGTACAGTGATGACAAGGGATTAATTAAAATAAGAATTGTTAAGAAAGATAATTTTCTGTTCTTTCCTCTTAAATCAATCCCAGTGCTCATCCCTGTTGTTTTCTTCTGCTGTATATATTTATTGGAGAATTATCTAAAAATTGCATTTGTACAAACTTTGTACACAGTTTTGTGAGTTCATACCAACGTTGTGAAATTAGAATTGTCTTCAGAATATTAGTATAAGTTTTAGGAGAACTTGTGTAGGAAACATTTGTTCTTATTTTCTTGAATATACATGTTGTGTTGGTAAAAAAATAAAAAAATAAAATAAAAATAAATATATATATATATATATATATATATATATATACACACTTATATATGTGTGTAAACAAATACAATAATAATAATAATAATAAGAAGAAGAAGACGAAGAAAATAAATAAATAGTATGAATTGGAGTTCATTCAATTAATATTTTTTTTGAGTGCAGATACTTACACTTAAGTACAATCTTGATAGACTTTATTTTAAGTAGCCTATGTCTGTGTAATATTCTGTAATATTAATGTAATTAGAAAGGTATTACATTTATTTAAGCTGTGTACTAATGGGTTAAATCAAACTAAGGTGCATCTAGATAAGGTGTACAGTACAGATACACATCAAGTACACTTATGCTTATGCCTGTGTACTTAAATTTCTAATTATGTCATATACAGTCTGAATCACATATGCAACAATCTTTTGGTTACATAAGTATATGTGTAACACACTCAGTCTGTAACAAATGTGTAACAGTAGCAGCCTATTACATCTAAATAATTAAGCTGCTAGTACAAACTGTTCCATAACTTGGAACATTACACGGTAAGTTTTTGTAAGTACAACTGCTATAGTTCTTAAAAATCTAGGTAATTACTGTGTATTATGGACACCTTGGAATAAAGAGTTACTGAACCTTTTGTTGGTAAGCTTTAGCAGATACACAGAGAGGACCTAGGGCTGGATTCAGGGAAATAAGAAAGAACTCATCTTACAAAATGTGTAATCTTCTCTCTTATTCTGATGAATCCAGCCTGAGGTTGTTTCTGAATATGTTTCAGCTCGTGTTCTGCTCACTCTGCATCTTTCTAAAAGCATTTCAGGGCTGAATCATCAAACTTTTACACTTCTTTAAAACTTCATGCCACACAATCAGCGGCTGTTTGTGTGTAAACGAAGGATTTCTGGGGTGTCAAGCAGGGGCGGAGTGGGGCACTGAAATCCACCGGGAAAATTCTGACTGTGTTTGTGTGTTAATGTTTGTACCTCAGAGATGATGCTGCGTGTGACATTTGTGTCCGGAGAGTACAGGATCTTTCCCTGAAGGAATGGCCGGAAGGTTTTCCAGAGCTGACGCAGGCTCGAAGTGCTCTCCAGTGTGTCCGTCAGGTTTTTACAGAACGCACCTGCAGAGAGAGACGAGTTTGTGAATAAAACACAAGATCAGATGGGAGTGATTGAGACACGACACACAACCAGGACATCTGAGATCACATTTATCATGTCTGATGTATTCTGTGTGTGTGTGTGTTAAACAGCGTTTAGAAGTATAATAGGGACTATATAATCATATAACATGTAACTAATTAATAAGGTAACAAAGGTAACCCATGTTCCCTGAAGCAGGGGACGGAGACGTTACATATGGGGACTCGCATGAGAGACCAGTCGCCTTCGAGTATTAAGAAAAGTCCAATGAATACTGGCATGCACTTGATTACATCCAGGTGCACCTTGTCACTTCCTGAGTATAAGTGGGTATGGATGTAGTGCACCTGCAGGTTTTCGCTGAGGAGCCGAGCTGGCATCAGCCCAACCCAGGGTCATGGAAAGGGGATGTAACATCTATATTCCCTCCTTCAGGGAAAATGTGGTTATCTTCGTAACCTTAGATGTTCCCCTTCAGTTGAGTCACTCCGACGTTACACATTGGAACAGACCCGTGGAAAAGGCCACGACCCTGAGGCCGTGTTATGCAGAGACCACCGTGCTGACAGGCAAGCGTGTCCGCAGGAGAGTCTGCACGTAACCTTGCCAACGCCTTGGGGGCAAAAATAGGGGCCCCGTAGGGATGCCTGTTGTACTGAAGCATGGGTTGGGGGGGGACTTCTTACATGTGGAATAGAATAACACACTAGATAAATAAGATTATGGATATAAGTGAAGGGAAACACAGCCTTATGGCTGACTTTGGAGCATTAAAATTTGTAGCCACAACCTACTGGGCGAAAGAGACCCAGTAGGAGCACAGTCCAGAGCTACTCCTCATATAGGTCTGACTGCAGGGCAGGAGGACTCAGTTTCGTCTTGGTTGAGGGGAACCACTGAGAAAGCACACAGATCCCTTAGGAATGACGCAGCAAGCCGACACCATGTGGCCTCCTCACCTGCCTCTTCTTCCACTAAAGACATGGGAGGAAACAGCCTCTACACGAAGACCATGGAACTTCGCGAAGGTGTTGGGTGTCGCCCAGCCTGCAGCCCTACAGATATCTTCTAAAGAGGCACCGTGAGCAAACGCATAGGATGAGGCAAGATTCCATTTTTGTTGAGTTGGCTCTGACGTCTAAGGAGCACGGCTCTCCCTGGCAAAGATAAGCCGGGGAGATGGCATCTACCACCCAATGAGCCAAACTCAGATTGGAGACAAGAGCTGCTGGGAGCGTCTGAGCTCTGAGTGTGCTCTACGTAGAGGCGCAATGCACGTACGGGACATAACTCTAGGCTGGGTCTGCCTCCTGCTGGGGCAGAGCTTGCAGGTTCACTACATGATCGCGGAAAGGTGTGGTTGAAACCTTGGGCACATAGCCGGGCCGGGGTCTCAGGCCTTGACGTGAAAATCAGCCGGACCGAACTCTAGGCACGTTTTGTCGACAGAGAAAGCTTGCAGGTCCCCTACCCGCTTGATGGAGCAATGTCTTGAGCAAAATATTTTTAAGCTCAACTAAGGCGAGTGGCTCGAATGGGGCGGTATAGAGGTGCGGTATAAGGGGGGTTACAAACGAGGAGCAGACACGAGGGAGCTGACAGGTAAATAAACAGAGAACATGGCACAATAAAGATCACAAGGGCACGTAAGACAGGGCGAAAGACACATATAGTTCATGAACAGCTAAGGTGCCATCCAGAGCTGGACTGACACATCAGCTGATCGTGACAATATATATTACAATATACTGTATATACAATATATATATATATATATATATATACATTAGGGGTGGGCATAGATTCATTTTTTTAATCTAGATTAATCTAGATTAATTTTGAAATTAATCTAGATTAATCTA
>JAUMHQ010000296.1:4664275-4678315 GCA_032361165.1 Enteromius paludinosus | reverse complement strand
TGTCCGCCGTCCTCCCGGCTCGCCCCCGGACAGTACGCCACATATGCTAAACTTTATCCTTCTTGATTATGAGGAAGTGCGGACTCTTGAATTTATTTATTTTAAGAATGTTTATAGGTGAATACAGACACAGATTTCCACACAGTTTAAGTTTATTAAAATGTACTTTACTCAGTAAAAGTGGTTGTTTTATGAACTGTTCTGGAACCATAAATGGTTCTTAAATGCCATCACCGAAGCCTTTATTAAGAGTGAGAGAAAACGACCACAGATATGAACAAATGTCTGATCAGTCATGTGAATTGATCCTAATTTTTGGATTTTGTGCATGTAATGCTCTGTTTTCCCACTACCACCAACTAATTATTAACTTGGTTACACAGCACTAGTTTGATGAAGCCCACCCCCGGCATTATGATGCTTATTTATTACTGGTTATAGCTGAACACACCCTGTAATCATTAGCGTTTGATCTGATCTCTCTCATCGCACGAGTCTTTGAGGAGGTGACGTTCCTCATCAATCATGTTCTCCAGAGGAGCTGTGAGATGTGATGAATAATCCTACGTGTGTGTGTCTCACAGCATTTGTGAAGGTGAGACTGTTTTTTACTCCCTAAAGACAAATGAAATCTGCTCGTTCTTACACACACCTGTTCCAGGTCGACCAGAGCCTCCTCTCTCTCTGAAAACAACAGATCACTGTGTATTCCAGGGGTTCTTTAACAGGGACCTTAATGTCCCTGAGCTTGATTGAACAGATTTTATTTACCTATTTATTTTTTAAT
Organism: Enteromius paludinosus; assembly: GCA_032361165.1. NCBI lineage: Eukaryota > Metazoa > Chordata > Actinopteri > Cypriniformes > Cyprinidae > Enteromius > Enteromius paludinosus. The sequence goes on along the minus strand of JAUMHQ010000296.1, from coordinate 4,677,528 downwards.
TTTTTTTATGAAGGTCACATTGAAACTGTATTTGAAACTACCATCGTTTTATATTGGGTACTTTTCAATGCTTTTTTTCTCACATTTTTTTCCTTATTTCACTTTTAACCCTAAAACTACCAAAATTCATCAAATCAATCAATCACCTTTATCTTTAAAGCCCCTTTAACAATACAGATTGTGTCAAAGCACAGTATTAAATTTGTGTCAATAATGTATAATGGCAAGATTAAACACTTCATTTTCAGCTTGTTACGCCCAGCTGGAGTTGCCAGTGAGAGGACACAAAATGGCACTCCAGCACTAGGACTTCTTTTGTGAGTTTTTACCTGTTTGCTCTGTCAGGACATTTATGTTGAAACTGTTGTCACTGCCCACCTTGTTTGTCCCTGAACTTCCTCTAGCATAAAAGCCCCTCTGTGTTTGTTGTTGTCACAGTTCATTATATCGTCACCCGGTCTTTGTATTCCTAGCTTGTTCCTAGTTTGTATTTTCGTTTGGATCTACTCGTTGCCGAGCTCTGCCTGTTCCTGGATATTCGTTTTGCCTCTTCCTATGGAGTCTGATTACCGGTATTTCGACCCTAGCTTTGTTTAACATTTATGCTTCTCTCTATGCCTACTCTGATTCTGTTTGCCAGTGCTGGAAAAGGGTTGGAAAAGGATCTTGTCTGTCTGACCCTGAGCCTGTAAATAAACCGTTTGTGAACCCGCAAGCTTCACGTCCTCATTTGTTACAGAATGAACCTTCAACTAGGGTTCAACAGCGGGTTTTATCAGGGCTCGCACTGAGACTATACAGCACCTCGTCGGCAGGATTCTATGCCGGTTTTTCAGTCTCGTTTGTGCTCGCTGTTTCAGCGCGGACGCGTCATTGAGGACTATGTAAAGGATTTTATCTCCATCAGTCACCGCGTGAAAGTGGAGGAGGACTTTATCAAGGACTGCTTTATGTGTAGCTTGGATTTCGATGTGCTTAACCAGGTACACTATGAGGATCCAAATTGGTCACTCGAACAGCTTATTGACAATGTACTACAGTATCTATCAGTGGTTCGTCTCTCACTGTTGGGGAGGATGATGATCGCGAGACGCGACGCAAAATGGTGGCATACAGGGTTTGGCATGACTGCACGGGGTCTGGTCGGCTCTGGGGAACCATCAGCGCCCCCCAGGAGAGCGTCTTTGCTGATGGTTCGGTCCAGGAGGGCGCCGTCGGTGGCTGTTCGGCCCCGGTGGGTATTACAGTCTTCTGCTCAGCCTGGTCAGCCCTGGAGGGCATGGTCGTGGTCTGGTCGGTCCCGGAGGGTATTACAGTCGTCTTCTCCACCCTGGAGGGCACTCGAACTGACTGGTCGGCCCTGGAGGGCATGGTCGTGGTCTGGTCGGTCCCGGAGGGTATTACAGTCGTCTTCTCCGCCCTGGAGGGCACTCGAACTGACTGGTCGGCCCTGGAGGAAATGGTCGTGGTTTGGTCTGCCCCGGAAAGTATTACAGTCATCTGCACCACCTTGGAGGACACTAGAACTGTCTGGTCGACCCTGTTGTGCATCTTCTTCATGGATTCCGATCAGGTGGGCATTTCCGCCGCCATGCTCCTCCCTGGTGGTTGTTTCGCCATTTTCATCCTCAGGAGCACCTGGAAGCCGGTCCTTAAAGGAGGTCATTTCCCCATGTGCTCCCTGTGACCTAGTTTTTGTCAGTGTTGATTATGTTCAGGTGTGTCTTGTTTATTAGAGTGATTGTCTGTGTTATATAAGTTGTGTTCAGTTTAGTTCTGGTTGTCCGGTCATTAATGTTATCCAGCGTTTGTATGTGTGGATACCCTGCCTGTCTGTGTCTTTACCCTTTGGATGATTAAAAGTATTAGAAATACTGGAACCTGGTATCTGCCTCCTTGCTCCGCCACAAGCGCCCGTGACAGAATGACCGGACATTCAAACTTAATGTAAACGGCATGTCTTTTCCCGACCTTTTCCCGACCGTTTTCTGTGTTTTTGTCAGTTTTTATAAATTTTTGTTCTCCGGTCTTTCCCATGGATGTCTTGTTAAGCCCCAACTATCTCCTCCTATTGCAGGAGCAGGGGAAGAGATCGCTCGAGATCGCGCCTGAGCTGAGAAGCGCGATGGAGCCTGATAATGTGACGACAGACCGGGTGCGAGAGCCGGAGCATGAGCTCGCCACGGTGGGGAGCAACAAGGACAGCAAAAGTGCGGAGTGGAGCTCCACTCACTGCACCATGGCTGAGGGTGAGCTGAGCGATCTGGGGCTGCATAGAAAAGACAATGTATTCGGGAAGACGCCAGTTCCTGAGCCTCGGGTGCACCCCCCAGTGCCAATGCCTCGCAGACTTCCTCCAGGTCCCGCTCCTCGGAGGCACCTCCCTGTATCTGTACCTGCATCTGGCTTACAAAATGAAATTGTGTCTTTACCATTTGGATGATTAAAAGTATTGGAAATACTGGAACCTGGTATCTGCCTCTTTGCTCCACCACATGTGCCCATGACAGCTATACATAGTAAAATCTGATATTGTATTTTTTAATTTATATTTTTTCTTTTACAATCCCATTTTCTGCCAAAATTTGCAAATTAAAATATAGAGTATACAGGTGACAAATATGAGTAAATTGGCTTTGCCAAGTAAGTAAAACCAGCTCTACGGTTTATTTATAAGCATGGTTTATAAAACACTACAAGAAAATAAACCATAAAAATAGTTTACATGCCTAGTTGAAGATTTCAAATAGTGCTCAAAATAGTAAATATTTCATTCACTTTTAACTGCGATGGCAAAAAAATACCATTAAACTGAATTTACTTAGTATGTTTATATGTATATATTTAAAGAATATAAAAATTGCATTCAATGGGCACTTGTGAGTAAACTTTAGCAAGTCAAAAAAGCCAGCTTTTCAGTTAGCTGTAACATAATGTTTTATATATATATATATATAAAATACTGAAGTAAATAAGAGTGTCAAATCAAGGAAATACAAAAAAGTATGCATCTGCTGTGAAACAACCTTTTGAAACCATGACAGGCCATGACAGGATCAGCAGGTCAACAAATAAAAATAATATTTTCACAATGAATGACATGAGATGCAGAGCAAAGTATAAGGTCACGGCTGCTGCTAAGAAACCGGTTCATAGGCTGCTTTCCCAAAATACAGAGTTTGTGTGTGTGTACCTTCTGTCTTCTCCGTAGAGTAAAGTTCTTCCACAGTAACAATCGGAGCTGTGTCAGGAGACTCATTATCAGTAGTTGACACGTGGCTATGAGAATATAAACTCTTTTACCCCTGTAGAGAAAGGAAAAAAAGGAAATTCGTTATTGACGGACTGCTAATTACAGTTTGTTTTCAACTGCTTACATACATTCAAAATGCTGCCTCTTTTCAAGAATTCAAGAATTGTACACACATAATGCAAAATGTCTCGCATATCTTGCAAAGTGAAGAACTGCATTCAAAATATCACAAACACATCTCAATTGCACACATTTGCCGTAATATTAATTCCTGCTAGACAGTGTGTTATTGGTCTAAAAGGTTATTGAGTCAAAGGCTGAGAATTAGTTCATGGTTTTGCAGATTCTGTTTGAGAGTCAATTTTCAGAAAAGATTTTGTGTGTAAACTAAACAAAACCGTGCTTGGTGGTTGGTGCATATACTGTAAACTTCAGATCCTGCACGAGAGCCAATGTTTCAAAACTAGAATTGCGTCATTTTTTGTGTGTTTTTCGTATTGCAGGTGAAATCGTATCGGCTGCATGTCCAATCTAATTGTAGTTTGTCTGGCAGAATAATGTCTAACAACCACCAACAGCCATCCTGATGGGAAAACCATAATCACATCACACCGTTTAAGTGGGTGTGTGATCAATAAGTGGAGTTTCTCATTACCCAGAGCCACTCTAGTATCAGATTCACATCAACATTGTTGAATTCAGACACGTCCAGTAGTAGCAATGAGACCACATGCTCCGATTTTCATTAGCAGCCACAAATAAATGAAGTGAAATGCAACATTTTTTGTTTTCTCGGTGGGACTTGATAAAGACTCCATGCTCCATGCTCACGACCACAAAAATTCTGTGCCCATCAGTCCACATTTGTAAGCTTTTTCTCAAATAGTGTTCTCCTAAATATTGACTAAATAAACCTTGAGCAGATACAGTACACATTTAAAATATGCAGCCTTTCTCTTCTGAGAAAACCGAGCTTTGACGTCAACAGAAATGTTGTTTTCATGAACTACAGTGATATGCTATTTTACAATAAACAAAGTGGACTGAAATGAATGCAAGTATGTAACATGACTGTCTAAATAAAATTTGTAGTCTAAAGACTGAAACTGTGATGAAGACAAAACAATGTACACTGTCAAAAATGATCGTGATGAACTGTAAAAAACTGAAAATCCTATGGTAAAATCCTGTTAAATGGTTAATGTTAAATTTCTGTAAAATTTACAGAGATAAAATGTACATTTTACGGAATTTTACAGCGTACAAAGTGACTCGATTCTCAGGAGGCTACAGCAACCTGTATGTGCTGGATTTGATGTCCTCTCTTGAATCTGTAGGAACCCTCCGGGGTTTGTGTTCATGCACAACAGTCAGTTACACATTCAAACTACACCGTCTCCACGCCTTCACACCACACAGAGTCGCGTGCTCAGTCACCCTCACAAAGCCTTCACCCCTTCACACTGGAAACAGACGCTAAAAGAGAAGTAGTTATCTGCTACCTAATGCTCTGAAGAGCTCTTTACAGAACAGAAGTGTGTGTGTGTGTGTGTGTGTGTGTGTGTGTGTGTGTGTGTGTGTACCAAGAGACTGCAGTGTCTTTAGCAAAGCAGGAGCATAAACCTGACTCTGAGGGAGTTTTAATTAGGACTAGTGGGAGAGGTGGGTGTCAGGGTCACCTATGCTTCTCTAGAAATGAGCTCACAGTTATCCTCAAACACACACTTTTCCAGGAAGACACTCTTCTCGATAAGAAAGAGTTCAGTAGAGTTTGTGACTCTAGCTAGGAGGAGCTTTTTATGTTCTTGGTTGCATAAAATAGCAGAGTATTAACTGCACATTACATACTCCCTCACACTTCAACTTTGGTTAGAATTTGCTTATCTGATCTAAGTGGTATGGTCTTAAGAGTATGATGTCACTGCAGTCTTACTGGTCTGATTTTACTGATCTCGTTTCAATGGTCTGATCTCACTGCCATGGTCGTACTGATTTGATCTCACTGATCTTACCTCACTGCTGTGCTTCTTAATGGTCTGATCTCACAATTGTGGCCATAATGGTTTGATCTCAAAGATCTGATCCCACCCCCATGGTCTTGTTTGTCTGATCTCACCACAGTGGTCTTACCGGTCTAGACTTGCTTACATGATCTCAAAGATCTGATCTCACTGCTGTGCTCATACTGGTTTGATTACTAACTTATTTGTTTACTGATCTCATTCCTGTGGTCTAATATCAGCGTTGTTGTTTTATTGGTCTAATCTTATAGCTGTGGTCAAATGGTTTGATCTTACTACTCTGGTCTCATCTCAATGGTCTGATCTCTCTGCTACTGTCTTTTTGGTTTTTTCTAACTACACTGTAAAAATTCATGAAGAAATTACAGTATTACTGGCAGCTGGATGCCAGTATCATACAGTAGATTTAAATGTATGTTATTTACTGCAACAGTTTGGTCAAAGATAAATAAACATTAAACTTTACAAAATCTTTATCTTTACAGGAACAAATAAATAAAATAACAGCCTCATGCAAAGCATTTCTGGGAAACAATATCAGAAAAAAGCAGAAAAAGGTTGATGAGGATTTCCGGTTCCCAAAATGCTTGGCATTGAGGCTGTTTTAACAGCTTTATTCTGTAAAGATACAGACTTATTAATGGTTATTTATTTTTGAACAAACTGTTGCCAATAAATTTGATGAATGTAAATTTACAGTTAGCTACTGTCATCCAGCTGCATAATTACATAATTACTCTTTTTACAGTATACTGTGGTCTTATTGGTCTAATCTTACTGCTATGATCATAATGTTTGATATTCCTGCCTTACTGGATTGATCTCACACAGGTCAAAGGTCATCACTGTGATGTTAATGGTCTGACCTCACCATTGTGCTCATGTTTTATTGATCTAATCTTATGCTAATATTACACCTGTGATCTTAAAGGGTCATATGATGTTGCTAAAAAAAGCATTGTTTTGTGTATTTGGTGTAATGCAATGTGTTTATGTGTTTTAAGGTGCAAAAACACATTATTTTCCACATACTGTACATTTTACTTTCTTCTCTAAGCCCTGCCTCCTGAAACAGGTCAGTTTATACAAAGCTCATTGTTCTAAAAAGGCAAGATGTGCTCTGATTGGCCAGCTATCCAATATGTTGTGATTGGTCGATTACCACAAGCATGCAGCAGAAATGTAACCCTTACCATAACATTAAAACATGATACAAACGATCAGGAATCAGTCCTCTGTACATGGGCTGAACACACTCTAATATTTCTAGTTAAGTTTTCTGCTAAAGTTTGACTTTCACAACAACACACAGTGTCTCCAGAACATGGCGCCCACAGCAACACTGCAATGAGAATTATAGCTCTGCCTTCTTTGCGTAAACATTTGGGCAGTGTTTGAAAATAAATCCACTCTGAGATGTGGAAAAGTGGTAAATCAGCCATTTTAGGGGTGTGTGGATAAGTCATAACTTTTATAAAGAATATCTATTTTTAAACTGTAAAACTTCTGGGATCTTATCTATGCACCAACAGCTTGTAACACTACAAAGCGAAAGAAAAACTTGAAATCACAACATATGACCCCTTTAATGGTCTGTTCTTAACAGCCAAATGTCAGTGGTCTGTTCTCACTGAACAGATCTGTTCTCTCCGCTGTGGCCTTGTTGGTTTGATCCCACTCTTGTGGTCTTATTAGTTTGATCTTGCAGCTGTAATAATACATTGTTTTAATCTAACTATTCTGGACTTACCTCACTACAGTAATCTCACTGGTCATATTTCAAATGTCCAGCTGCTGTTTATGCGCTAGGCTGTGTTTCCCAAAAGCATTGTAAGCTTAAATAGACTGTAGAAACCACTGCCACCAACGGTCTCTGCAATCTTCTTAGTGCTTTTCTTTCCAGTTTGACCTGGCCCGGTTTAAACTTACAGATCCAGCCTCTAGCCTGGTGTGATAAACTATACTTAATCTGCAGCTAAAATGATCTCGTTGCTTTTTGCTTGTTAACAGACAGAATAGTATAGTCTATTGTTTAAATGTGCTGCTATTGTATAGCACTTTCTTGTTTGAATGAGAACATGTTAAATGACACAGAGGTTGTTTATTGTCGGCAGGTTAATAGAAGTTATGCGGGATCCGTCTGCCCTTACGGGATACATCTAAGTTAATTAGCTATTTGTCTTTTCCAAAGTGACTTACAGTACAATTATTACGGGGACAGTCCCACTGGAGCAACCTGAGGTTAAGTGCCTGGATCAAGGACACAATGGCGGCAGGGGAACTCGCTTACTCTCGAGGTCACCAATCGTCCCCTTCCAGGATTTGAACCCACAACCTTTTGGGTTGCTAGCCCAGATCTTTAACCATCAGACAGATAACTTACTCCCCCTCTTCAAAGGTCATACTCCTTCTGTTAGGCTACATATTCAGTTGTCAGAACAATTACTCCTCTTCTTGTGACACGCTGTCCTTTGGCGAAGGACATTTCCATTTCTAGAGTACGTCTCCTGTTAAGGGAATATGTGTGCATTTTTCTTTTCAGAGGACGTATCATTTTCTCCGCAGGAAAAAAAAAAAGAAAAATCTTCAGGGCACACGTTGTGCTTTAGAGTTCCCAGACGGGAAATAGTTTCATGTTTAATTTCACACTAACAAGACCACAAATTTGTTCATTGAAACACCAGGATGCCCGGAAGAACACAAGCACAATGTCTCTCCAGCTTCCATTTTTAAACGATTCTCCTTAAACATCTTTTGCGAACACAAGCTATATTTTGTCACTTTAGAATATGGATTGCCTACTAAAATGACAGCACACATTTCCTGTTTGTGACCCAGAAGCAGGTTACAGTCTTTCTCTCTGGCCCTGGCTCTTTCTTGCTCTAGTAATTGTCTCTAGTTACAGTAAATATTTCATCAGGCATCAGCCAGAACATCGTGCAGGAAAAATGACCAACACAGGAACCTTGTATGAAATATGCAGGGAGTAATTTCCTATTTATGAATCACTGTCTGTCATTGCTTTTCCATTCCGTCTCAACCGCAGAATTTATTCTGTGGGAAATGGGGCTTCGCGCACACACACACACACACACACACACACACACATATCTCTAATTTTAGGGGCCAATTACCCAAGGACGCACAAGTGGAAGGTGTGGGAACGTTTTATAGTAAAAAGGTCAGAGAGCAAATTGAAGGCCGTTATGGGATCGGCAGCATTTGCATACGCTGAAAAGCTAGTGATATATTTTTCGGAGATTAAAATGTCTCTCCAGGAAGGTTCTCTGCAATTTTAAACAGATGTTAAACAGCACTGAAGAAGCAACTTTGTCTCAGCAGTGAGACGCGTATTGTAAGAAAAAAAGTGTTTGTAATTTGTATAGGAAAAATACTGTAAAAAATGCTACAGTAAAAGCTGTTTAACTGTAATTTCCTAAAAAAAATGTTGTTATGCCATTTTACTGTAAAATGCTATGGATTTTTGCAAACAAAACCTTGAATTACTATATCATTAACAATGAAAAACAGTAAAAGACTTAACTTTTTAAAAAATGAAACATTTCATGTAATTAATTTTAATGTATATTTTATAAAAAAAATTATAAAAAAAAATTAAAATCATTGAATTTACATTTACATTAGATCGTTTAACAGATGCTTTTGTCCAAGGAGACTTACAAATGAGCATAGTCTCAGTTTGTCTAACGTAGTACATTTAGTTACTTTTTTTTTTAAGAAAAATAAATAATTAAAAATAAATACAAAAATATATAGAATACATACAGCTACGTAGTGTTGGAGGGTCAAGATATTATTACTTTTATAGACAGAGGAGAAAAAGAAAACGAGAATGCTACTGTTAGAGGGCCAAGGTGTGTGTATATATATAAGTAAACAAGTAAATGAGAAATACAGAGTTCCTGTGATAGAAGGTCAAGTGTAGTTGGAAGACATGTGTTTTAGCTGCTCAGATGGAGCTGGACAGATGCTTCCAGCAGCAGAGAACATTTGTGGTAGATCCCAACTAACAGAGAATATATTCTAAGAATAAAATTCCCATTAAATTATAAAAGTTATTTCTAAATGTTTTTTAAAAAAGTAGTGTTGCTGTTATCCAACACAGTCTCACTCCAGCTCGTCACATTTTGACCCTTGGTCAAGACTCCTTTGCGTCGTATTTTGAAGCTCAAGGTACCCCTTTTTAGTCATTTTTCGACATGAAGGGTCCTTCATTATTTCAAATAGGAAACTCTTACTGTCAATATGCAGATGCACTATTTTTTAAAATTTTATCATCATAATTCAAAGATATATTGTGTAAATACAGTACAATGGCAATTATTGGATATACTGTATGTAGGGATGTGATTTTTCAATGTAAACAATCAAAACTTTGTCTTATTTGTCAATAAATCTGTCAATAAAACACAAGCTATAGCAGGCAGATACAACCACCATCATCATTTATTTGAAAGATATTAATATTCTTTTGAGACAAAACGATTTGTGAGAGGAATAGACACGGTCACTGTCTCAATCTTCCGTGTACTTCCTGTGCGCTGCTGCAGTCTGTGCGATTTCAAAAAAGAATCCTTTTGTTAACATTGGTTGAGAAATGCCATTGGCTCTTGTGTATCTCATGATTGATTGTGTCGTGCTATGGGACGGGAGAATGTTTTCTGAAAGAGACGTGAGATCGTGAACGGAGCGGGATCATTTTTAGTGATTGTGTTGTGTTTTACTCTGTTCTTCGCGTGAAGACTTTGTATGGCTTCAGAAGACTTGGAATGTGACTCGACTTGTTTGTAATGTATTTATACTGCTTAATGATTAGTTTGTGCAATAAATACCTGTGACTGCATTTGCCTGTGTGTGTTTATATTGTTCAGATGGGGTTCAGGAAGGGTTAGGTGCTCCAATAAAAGTAAAACATTATATAATAAATGTATTTATGCATGCAAACCATTATATTAAGACAAACAACTGAAAACAATGGAGGACCCTTCACTTTGAAAAGTGACTAAAAAGGGGTAGCTTGAGCTTCAAAAAACCACGCTAAAGGGTCTTGACCAAGCGTCAAAATGTGACGAGTTGGAGTGAGACTGTGTCGTGTTATCTGGGAAATATCCCTCTCCTGGTCGATGTTTTAACAATCTAGCAGTGGTCTTACATACTTCTCTATCACACGCGTCTGTGTGAAAGCTGCAGCGTGACTGCAGCGTTCAGTGTCATAATATCCCCAGAGCTAGCCTCCGGTCACTGAATCCACGCTCTGCATAACGCAAACCACACCGAAGCATCGGCTTTCACACGCTTCTCATCCAAGCGGTGAGACTGACTGCACCCTGCCGCAACGAACCCTTCATCACTCTCACACTGGACTTCATTTGAAATTCACTGATGTACAGATGTGAAGGTCACCACAATCCACACTCATATACCACTGATATTACAGCATTTCAAGATTTGATCTTCATTTGATTGACAACTGTGCAAATTAAGCCGTGTTTTGACATCAAAAATGTTTACTTAAGCTTAACACCTGTGAAAAAGAAGTGCACTTAACTGTGAGTGCACTTAAATGTTAGATAAAAATTTACTTATTGCTATAAAATTATTTAAACATGCAATGTTGATATTTATTTGAGTTAATATATTTTAAAAGTACTAAATTGCAACTCCATCACTGCAAATATATTTAAATACATGACATATAATTTTCATTTACATTACATTTAGTTGTTTAGCAGACACTTTTATGCAAAGCGATTTACAAATGAGGACAATGTCAGCAATCAAAAGAAGAATGCAAGTGTTATAACAAGCCTCAGTTAGCTTAACGCAGTACATGTAGCAAGGGATTTTTAATTATATCATAAATACTGTAAAAAAAAAACACTTTTTTTTTGCAATAGCAAAAGAACAGAACAGCTCAAAGAAAAGGAGTAGATAGAGTAGAAAAAGAATAGAGAAGCTAGTGTTAGTTATGAAACTAATTATACTTAAATCTTTAAGTTCTAAATATAAATGTTATGTATTATACGTCTACATTTAATTACAGTTAACAGTGTCAGAGAACATCACATTCAGTTCACACTTACATACATTTTTATTTCTCTAATAATTTTTTTTTTTTTTTTTTTAAATATGCAAAAGTCTACTTCTTTTCCACAAGGTTAAGCCTGACTTGTTAATGAAAGTCTGTCAGTATGCTGTTATCTGATTAATATTCTCTAATTACCCAGTTGGAACAGAGTATGTAGTAAATTGTTTCCCGTTTGTTCAAAGCAGCATGATGTAGCTTCAGAAGAGAACGTACATTCACCTTCCTTTGTTATAAAATCCTCACTGTTCACAAGTTCATTTTAGGTTATGGTTAGTCATTTTAAGTTAAGTTCAAGTTTAAGTTAGAGTAAAATCAACCCAAAAATGTATATTAATAGCTTCTCTTTTTACAAAATTACTGTTCATTGTGCTGTATTTGGAACCTTCGTACAAAAATGAAAATACAGAAAATTCAGGCTTCTGTTCTGTGCAAGCGGAGCAGATAGTAATTCATGCTGTCAAGCTTAGAGTATTGCAAGTCTTCTGAAAGCATACAGTGACTTTTTTGGGGGAGAAAGGCTTCTAAAGGCTTCGTTTATTGAAAACAAGCATGAAAAGCGAGACACTGCGTCTGACATCTCATTTGGTGTTTCACAAAAGAAAGAAAATAATACTGTTGAAACGACATGAAGTGAGAGAGTATTCCTGCTAAACTCTTTCTTTAAGCCACATTTAAATATGTGAAGGTCCTCACCTTTATTTTATTCTTTGAAGCCATGTTTTCAGTAACACCATGTCGTGTTATGAAATGAATGCTTTTCATATTTTTGCATAATCTCACAATGTATTGCTGAATGCAAAGCAAGCAAACATCACAGCGTCCAGCGAGGAAACACTCTTATAATGGGCTGAAACATTGATCAGAGAGGACTTTTAGCTTAAAAAAAATATGTATTTATAAGGGAAATTGTATAATTTAGATTATGCAAATGGTTGCCATACATTTTTAACATGTTTTTTTTCTGTTTCATTTGTCCATATCATTGGTCCTGCATACGATTCATTTCATGTATATAAAAATAACATGAAAATAAAATAATAATTTTAGCTATATATATATATATTTACATGGATTCCCATGTCTATATTTATATTCATATAATTTATAAATAAATATATTTGATATATATAATATAATTGTTTTTTTTAAATATATAAACGTATGTGTGTGTGTATTTATATATTCAGTACATAATACATACACAGAACACACACATATATATATATATATATATATATATATATGCCAAACATGTTATTACAGAACATTTCAAGCTATTCTGATGCATTGTTTCTGACTATTACATTTTAATATGCCTCATCCACTTAACTTAATTGCTGCGTAATAATGCATGTAAACCCTGTGGAGGAATCAAACACAGGACTGAATCAATGAAGATGGACGTGGATCATGAAACATCAGCAAACAGGTTTAATTAACAGTAGGAGGTAAAACTCTCCCTCTTCTTCACTTCAAAGCTTGGAAATGACTTAATTACTTCCTGTTGGGGTCGTGATTAGCAACATTAGCAACACGGGTCCCGTGAGATTAGCCAATTAGCAGCAGTTTTTGGGACTCAATAATTGATGACAAAGTAGAATTTACTTTTTTGCATTTTAAAGGAAACGTTGTGAACGGTTTTTAAAGACAGACCCAGAGGAGTTGAATGTCATTATATTTCAACAGTATTTCTATCCACATCGTTCAGTTCGACATGCTGCCTAATTTTACAATCCATTTACCACAAGAAAATGTATGTAAATATCAATCAATCAATAAATCACTTTTATTTCTATAGCGCTTTTAACAATACAGATTGTAGCAAAGCACTGAACATTATCAAACAGGAGAACAGAGTGATGGTGATGTA
>JAUMHQ010000296.1:4637305-4647553 GCA_032361165.1 Enteromius paludinosus | reverse complement strand
TGGGGGATCTGAAATTAAATGGGAAATAAGTCTGAATTATTTATTTTTTAAAGAATAATTTACTCTTAACTCATTAGAATTGCATATGCAAAAGGATTTTACTATTTTACTGCCCTTACAAAAGCCCTTGTAAAAATCGTCCTGGAAATGACTTTAAGTGGTCAAATATTGGCCCTTAATGGAAAAGTTAATTTCTTTAAACGCGTGGGTGATCACAGGGAGTTCAGCCACCTGCTAAAGCCTTTACAAATCCAAAGCTACAGTATAACAAAGCAAAGCGTGTTAAATCTGCCGTTGAACATGGCCTGATGGGGTTCAGCCACACGTTTCTTTAGAGTTCACTGAAAACTCTTCATTACCACATCATAGAGAGTGAGCAGACACCGTCTCCAGCTGATCGAAGCCCTGTTTTAGGCATAATTTTAGAGGAAAAGAGCAATGAAGTGAGATAATTTGAGCTTTGATTAGATGGGATTCGGTAGATCACGTAATGAATATATAACACCCATAATGCTTTGTTCCTCTCGGCAGCATTTACTGAGAACCACAAAGGTTTGGAGCGAGCGAGAAAAAGAGTCGATGTGATTCTGCTTTATTGAAATGTCATTAGCGCTTTACTGCCGCCTTTGACAGAGCTACAGTCCTGCTCATTATTTTCGCATCTCACTTGCTTTTTTTGGTGAAAAGAAATGAAAAATCAACGCCACCTTCCGCTCATGTTTGGATCACTGACTCAAAAGTCAAAAGATTTATTTTTTATTTTCCTTTTTTTTTCTTCATTGAAATTTTTGTAAAAGTTTACATTTTGCTGAGCATTTGTTTTTACAAATATAAATGTCTATATAGTTTTCCGTTATTTAATTAATTAACTACTTTATTTCTATTAACTTAAACTAAAGGGAAAAAAGAAATTTATTATAATTTAAAAAAATACATTTTAAATATTTTATTAGATATTTTGTATTTGTAGCAAAAAAATATTTTTTTTTCTTAATTAATTAAAATTAAATGGATAAAAATTAGTTAAATATAAGAAATGTAAAATTATTGTTATTTAATAAGTTTTAACAAAATGATTGTTAATTTTTGATTTTTTCGTCACATTTTGTGCTGGTAGCTAGTTTTCATTTTATGTTATTTTAGCATGACCGTGTCATGACCCCATGTGCCGTGTCTGTACCGTTTCTGCCGTGTTGTTTGAGGGTGTTGGCTGACAGGTGGATGGCGTTTCCCTGGCCTCCCGTCTGTGGAAACTTCAGATCAGGGAGATTTCCATCTGTGCTCATCCTCGCCACCTCCAGCTCTGAACAAAAACAAAAACACACACCGTTAAACCCCAAAAGTAATCCACACGATGCATGACAAACACGGATTCTAGCGATAACACACACCAGAATTCGAAAGTATAATGAAAGTAAGAAAGGACTGAAAACAAAAGCTGTTTTTCATATGTGCTCCATCTTACAGTATCTTCTGGTTTCATACAAGCATTATGTGCGATGGATTTAAATAGTAATTCACTGAAAATCTTGATCTCTAGCAATGCCCTATTCTATTTTTTTAATGAATCACTAATCAGACTAATACAGTTCTCAAGGTCTCAAGTTGTGTGATAAGTGGATTAGAGAGCTAGATTCATTTGGGGATTCAACTCTGGATTGTTTAGTTCTTCCAAACACATCTCAGTTGGTCTCATAGCAACAGTCTCGTAAGACCAAACTTACTTGGAAACAGGTTTATGTGACGTAAATAGGATTGATGCTTGAAGTCTGTCACAGCTGCTGCTTCTGTTTTACAAGAGCACTCTGTTGCTTTCCGTTCACACTGACCACTTTTATACCTTTTCTCTTTTAGCCTATGCTCCTTCGTGACAGTAGTTGAACCAACAGAGAAAGATCAACAGCGCACATTTGAAGCGCACGACATCGAAGCGCTTGCATCACATACTTGCGTAGATTCTGCGGTTTTGAAAAACAAGAAGTTCAAACGGAAAACGAAACTCCTGCTGTGCTGTTTGCCCAAATCAAAGCATCTCGTGGCTGTCTGAGATTTCGACAGTGATTCAGCGCAGCTCTCTAATCAAAATATGAATGCACTGACTCATGACTGCATCAGCGCCGGGCCTGCAAGCCTGATTTCGGGCATTCATAAACCTGCTTTCAGAGAAGCTGAAAAGAAGTCAGAAGCAAAATCCCTCAGCACTTACACAAACACAAATCAAACCGAAATTAGCATTAAAAATCCTGAAAGAGACTCTCGTTCGGCACGCTTAGCACCGCTGCAGGTATTCGCCGCCGTCAGGACAAAGGAGAGCGATAAAGAGCGGTGGGCAGAACCAGACGACTATAGCTCGCAGGAAATACTTTCTCATTCTTGCAGCGTCGCTGTGAAAAGCTTAAGACTGCAAACAGCAGGTCGAGACGCTGTTGTGCCTCCAGAGGAATCAAAAGCCGGTTTAAATAACATGTTAATCGCCCCAAAATCTGCTCGCCAGATTACGAGCGTGAGGACAAACACGCTTTCCATCAAAAAGAGGGAAATCTAAATACAATGGCTTGCCGTTTTTTTTTAAAGCGCATTATATTCTACCGAAGGAGGAGGATAACAACCACTTCAGGGTAAGTTGGCAAAAGATGAGCATCCATTCTCACACACAAACAGGCTTTTATTTCCCCAAACGACTGTGTCATCAACACTATCATCAGATGGCAACGCCGCTAATCTTCTCTCGATTCTCCACATGGCGCGATGTTGGCGCTCTGCATCGTCTTAAAGGGATAGTTTGCACGAAAATCCTAACGCAAACCCATATGACTGACATTCTTCTGCGATACACAAAACACGATCACCTGAGGAGCATTCAGAGGTGTGTTGAGCTTCAAAGTAAGCAACAAAATAGAATAAAACAAGCCTATATAATGGTTGCAAGTCCATTCTATTGATTTTTGTTTTTGTGCAGTCAAGCATACAATTCAGAATCACTGAACATATTTCATCGTGAAATGTCTAAAAATGGGGCCAAAACGGATGAATGTGAATCTGGCCATGCTTTACGCTGGTTGTAATACTTGGTTGAGTGGTGTTTTTAGCTTGTTTTGAGTCTTTGAGCTGTTTTATCATGACCCGTGTTTCAGGGGGCCGATGTACCGGGTGCACTACCAAGCAAGTTTACCGCAGCAGGAAAGCCAAAAATATGGAGCTGTTATGTGATGCCAAAACACTTAGTATTCAAATCATGCACTATGTGCAGGATCGGCTTTAAATTACTTCTCTATTAATACATTTTTTTCTAGTTATTAATATAAAAATATATGTAGAGGTAGTTTGTCCAATGAGAATTGATTGCAAACGTCACTGGTTTTTGCATGAATTTATGATTCTTACATTTCAGTATGTTTCTCACAAAACACGTCTTGGAATATAGTGCAAAAGTCACATGCATGAGACAGGAAAGCTCTGTGAAAATGTTTTTTCAAAGTTTTAAAGTAGGTTTTACAAGAAAATGCTATTCTGTTTGCAAAAGTTAACATTTATTCAAAGAATTACCTGCCATTTCTTTGAAAATAATTGTAATGTCTGAGTGCACTGTTTGGACACTGCATTTACGGAAACAGCATCTCCACAGAAGAAAGAGTATAATACGGGTTTGAAATGACACGAGAGTGTGTAAACTTTTCAATTTCGGCTGATCTATTTCTTTAACTGAAGGCTGCCTTTCGTCTCTCCGGTGTCGGTGACGGACTCAGCAGCCCCACGGGCCAAACAAACCGTATAACGCTGCAAACTAACCCCATCAAACAGGGCCTGAAGGTCTGCTAAAGGTGTCACAGCCCGTAGATTAATCGCCACGCAGCACGGAGGATATAAAAAAGCCCTCGTAAAAAGTTTGTCGGGAGGGACTCCCTCCCCCGTGGAGCCCAGCTCCGGATCCCTTAATATAAGGATAAATCGCATGCCAGACACGATAAATTCTGTTTTATTAATTCCCAAAATGCGACCATCTCCGCAGAGAGACGGCAGACCTACATTCTGGAGTTTCCATGGCAGCCAGAGCGCCTTAAATCCCCATCTTCAGGAACGAGAGATGCATCCGCCTTCATCCCAGAGGAACACACACACAACAGCCTGCTCTCGGGAATGCTGACATTCACACTGTGATATTCGCAAACAGATGCGAGCACGAAAGAAAAACGTGGGCGTCCTCAAAACTTCTCGTCCGACTCCTCCGCGGGCTGAGAAACACGTCGTAAATGACACTAAATTATCGCTCGGAGCATATGCTCACTCAGCCTTTCGTTTAAAAACGCTTAATTACGCCTCCCAGTGAAAGAAACAACACGATTCACACACATAAAGGAGTCAAACGCGCCGCTGAAATGATGAAAGCAGGTTTATCGGTGTGTATCAGGGTTCATGGACGCCGCTGATGAACTAATTTCTGCCAAAACAATCAGAATCAAGAACTCATGCTTGCCATGAATGAGGCTCGCTTTGGTGTAGCTTTACTTTTTTAATGCATCCACCCTGCAACCCTCTTATAAGGGTTGACAAGAACGAAAAAAAAAAAATAATAATAATAATTATATATATATATATATATACTATATTCTTTTTTGCCCCATGAGAATGAGTAAGGTGTTTTTTTTTAGCATTTCTGAAAAAGAAATTAATATAATAAAAATAATAAATAATAATATAATTAAATATTATTTTTTTCCTGTAATTCATAACAAAAAAAAAAATAAATCAAGCCATCTTTTTTTCTTTTATTTTTGGAAAATACAAATGACAAAATCAAGCTTTTTTTTTCGTTATTTATGAGACTAATAAAGCAAATATATTTTCTTTTATTCGAGGAAATTATAGATGTCAAAATGATCAAGATTTGTATTTATTTATGCCAAATAAAAAATGACACACTTAGCAAACATTTTTTTCTCTAATGTATGACATATGTAAATAACCAGGCTATTTATTTACTTATTTAAAGTATTTATGAGTCAGAATATATGACAAAATAATCAAGTTCATAATATTTTTTTTTATTTGTGAGGAAAAAGCAGGACTGGTGAGGGATGTTTGACTCACGGATGTTTTCGGTGTTTTCCTGCACGACGTCGGTCTTCAGCAGGTTGTCTGCGAGCACGAAGGCGCCCTGCTCCACGGTGTCCAGCAGCATGGTGGCGGCCCGCAGCTGATCTCCGCTCGACAGCTCCATCCACGCCGCCCGAGCCTGCGGCTGCAGCAGGTTATTCACCGTCTCCACCATCGCCTGCACCCAAAACAGACATACACCACCTCTTAACCACTGACAAATCCACCCAGCACAACGGCTGTTTCTGACAGATGCACAAATCTATGTGTATGAATGCTCAGCGAATAAGAGCCAATGACAGGGAAAGATGTGCATGAAATCACATCCAATGACGAATGGTACAAAACACGCACAATGATCGAGCAAATATTGATCTTAAATGACAAAATTAATATAAAAGACATTTATAAATGACAGTAATCAACCAAATATTATTTTTAGTAATTTATAGGAAAATATAAAATGTCAAAGATGCAGTATGTGACAAATGTTCAATTGATTTAACATCAATTTAACATTTATACTAATGATGATTAATTTTTTTTTTTTACATTGATTTGTTTGATATATAAATAACTAAATTATCAAGCAATTGGTTTCACTATTTTATGAGAAATAAATATGATTATGATCAATAGAAATAAATTCCATTAATTTATAAGAAACAAAAACACCAAAATGATCAATATTTTTCCTTTTTTTAGAAATATAAATGGCAAAATTATCAAGCAAATAATTCCTACTGACCTCCTTGACATCTAACTTTGACAAAAGTTGACAATTGACACTTTTCTGAAGGTATTAAATTATATTAAATAAATTTTTGATTCAGCCCCTATATTTTATACTTTCTTGAAAAGTGCTACCTGTGGACCACAAAATAATGGGGGAAGAAAGAAGGAAGACCAGGAAGAACAAAAAAGATGAAGAAGAAATTGGGTCATGCACACTCTTTGTGAATGAGACTCAATGCCTGGAAAAGTCACGAAAAGTCATTGGTCAAAAGATGTGAACCTTCATATTATAACATGACAGATGTTATCACACACACACTCACAGAAAGTGTTTTCACACGTGGCTCTGGTTTGTGTGTTGCGCTGAATATCAAGTTGTTGAGATCACTGAGAAGAAGCGGACTCAGAAACGCAGATGTACAGCTGTAGCCGATCGTTCAGCTTTTAATAATGTTTAACCTCCATCATCAAAACCTCATCACTCCACTCAACAGCAGCACCACCAATTAAACATTTAAAACGCTACGGGCCAAAAGCGCCGCAGGAATGCTAATCAGCCCAAGCCTAAACAAGAGCGGCCAACGAACTCTAACTCCAACACTGAAGAACCCCCGAAGATGAACCCAGGCTTCGAGCTGGACTCATGTGCACTAGTGTGTTTATCTAACCTGACATCAAAACTGACAGTTACTTTCACCGTATGCCTCTTTCCTCACACAAAAGATGTTTTGTTGAATCTGTAGGCTTACGTTTTAGGCATTATTCACTGAAAACCTTCAACTCTTCAATCAAAGTCGTGGTTATGCAGTTTTAATTGATTGATTGACTTCATTAATCCCACAATGGAGAACTTTCTTAGGAACAGCAGCAACAGTAAAAAAAGACGAAGTTTAACAATTGTATTTATTTGACTGTGCATTTAGGTTCCTGTCGGTTCAGTCTTGCCCCGCATCCCAAAGTTCATTCTATCCACCCTAACTAGTGTGCACAATTAGAGCAAGTACTTCCCAAAGCATAGTATGTCGAAAAGAGTATGCCAAAAGTCTCCGGATAGTCTACTATTTCAGGTTGATCATTGAAGTGTGGATCAGTGCACACTCTAATGGCTAAAATTACCCAAAATTCCTTGGACTTTGGCAAAGGATTTGACCCAGAACTACAAACACAAATAAAACGCATTAGAAAAACTACAAACATGGTGGACGTGAGTGAAAGACAGTTAAGTAGAGTTTTACAACAATGGGTTACTAATAATTGACATTTAACCTGGTAATGAACCTGATATTTCAAATCTATCCTAATGAAATGTGTTATTTTATATATGATATATGATTTCATATTTTAATGAACATATCAAATAAAAATGGTTTAAGTTTTATATATCACATTTGTTTAACATTTTCAGGTTTATTATAATTCTATATCTTATATTTTATGAAAAAAGGCCTTTAGTTAATACGCCAGCATTTTATGCATCCTAAATACACACGTTTAAATAATGTTTTCACACTTTTAATGATGATGATACAGCTTTCTTGAGTAACTGATGACATCACTGCTTCCTTGAAATAATCCCACAGACTGAAGCGTGTTTTGATGGTTTGGAGGAGTTTGATCCACTCACTCACACACACACACACACACGTGTTATTAGCGCACTAATCTACTGTTGCTCTGTGGGTATGAGCTGTGAAATGTCTCTGTAATCCGTGGCAGCTCTGAACCGGCTCAGGCCGAGCTGAAGCGGTCTGTCTCTGGGCTTACACAGGTTCGATCCTCCGGCGAGCAGCTTTAGCAGCACCTGACCTCAGATCCTCACAAAGCCCGGCGGGGAAGGCAGCAGATTAAACACTGATCCCGGGTCAGGCTGACTGAGCTCAGAGCCAGCTCACTCCAATTCATGAATCATCATCCACCACACAATGCATATTCATACAGAAAACATTTGGTGCCGATCGCAGGTTCACAGTTAATTTAAACGTCTCACCCCTGAGCGCTCCATGCAGATGAGATGAATGTATACAGATTGTGAAAAGATTTGTGATGCAGATGAGCCGTTTAAAGGATCCGGGAGGTAAACGCATTAGCAGAACACCAATGTAAAACTGAGAGCTTGATCCGACATGACACACATGAGGTGATTTAAATACAAATGTCTGCTTTATGAGCCATCACACAAAATAAAATAAAAACTAAAGCAGAAAAAAACAGAGAAAACAAAACTTTGATACAATTTCCTCAATGCAGATCAAGACCTAAAGCACAGTAATATATATATAAACCTAAAACAGAATTAGTTTTTACTTAATAATTCTATTAATACTAATGCTAATAATGCATAAAACAACTATTAATAGTAGTAGTAGTAGTTTTAATTCCGTTTATTTTCATATCACACTAACACTGAACAGAGTGTGTTTTCCGAACACTGTAGCAGTGAAAAAGTGCGCAAGTGTCACAAAAATAATATGACAACACAAGGCATCTTAACGGCCCTAAAAATAGGAAGAATATACGCTCTTGTTTTGTTATTTCTGTCATTTCCAGACAGTTCTCCTGACAGCTTCAGCCTCACATTTTCAGCAGCACGGTCAGACATACAGGATTGAATCATCTTCATCATCATCCTCCTCATCTCACACAACATCCGAGAAGAATCCAGAAAGTCCAACAACTCCTGAAATACGTCTGTACTTCACATTCTGCTCTCACTCATCTAGATGGTCCTTCTCATACATATGAATGACTTCCAGACTGCATTACAACTCTGTGTGTGTGTGTGTGTGTGTGGCTGATCAATCTGAGTTATTAAAGGCAGAAAACTCATATTGTGTTTTTAATACAAGTTCTAATTTTAAAACATATTGCACGCTCTCTCATGCTGTGCCTATAGACACCGGCTTGACTCATATTGCACTTTTCCAAGGATGTGTCGAGGAAAAATAAGAAGTGTGTGTGTGTGTGTGTGTGTATCCAATTGGATTGACAGTGGTAGGAAATTCATACAATATTGTGTTTTTAATACATGTTCTGTTTTATCCAGCTTTAATGTTGTGTATTTAGATCCCAGATGCCCTTTTTAACAGAGTTAGCAAATAAACTGCTTTAAACTGTCTGTTTGTGTGTGTTGGTATATGTTGTGTGTGTGTGTGTGTTTATGTGGTTTATGAGAACACAAATTTGTATAATATCATGGATATGACAATGTAAAGGTGATTTATGAGGACATTTTCAGTGTCCCCTTATAAAATATACTAAATGGAGATTTTTTTTGAAAATCTAAAAATGCACACAGGGGTAGGTTTAGGTGTATTTACTGTAGGTGTAAGGCAATACCACATACAATCTGTACAGTAGAAACATCATTACACCTATGAGAGACCCCAGAAAACATGTAAACCAACATGTGTGTGTGTGTGTGTGTGTGTGTGTGTGTGTGTGTGTGTGTGTCATCCTGGCAGACAGACAGCAGTGATAAAGCGGATGGTCTGTGTGTCCGTCTCTCATTCAGCTTCATCACAATGGACTTAAGGAAGGTCACGTTCATCTTTAAAACATCACATCCTGTTAAACACTGATTCTCCATTAGAGTCCATTCAATAAGGAGCCGTCAGGCAGAAACCAGCCGGTGCGTGCCAGACCACAGCAGCTCGGTTAACCTCTGTCTCTGATAGGAAAACAATATCAATCAAGCAGCGTGTGGAGGAGTAACGAGCTGCTGCGTTTCAAACCAATCAGATCGACTAGTCTTATCTTAAAGGAGCTTTCGTAATCTTCCAAGCTTGGTTATGCTTGTGGATAGTGTCCATTACTTTGAAGCTCGGTAAATCGTATATATTTGCATGTACTTTGAGTTAAAACTAAACTATACGCCTTGGGTGTCTTGGCTGACTTCTGATTTGACGTAAGCTGCATCATACAGTATGTTGAGTCAGAGGTCAGCCGAGGCGCTGGCCAGCATTACCAAACTTGGAAGAGCCAAGTTCAAAATAGTTCAAAATCTAAATTACAGAAATCTAATGACTTGCATGTATTCATGACTTATTCATCATATATTGCAGCATTTAAAGGAGATATTCCTTTTAGTGGTGGGCCGTTATCGGCGAGACTCTTATCGCGCGATAAAAAAAATATCGCCGTTAATCTCTTCCCAAAGTTTGGTTGGAGTCTTTACTACAAGCTATGATGACTTTCATCTTTAGCGTGGACGTATAGCCGAATTACACTGTAGCCTTATTTTCTAAACCACTGTACGTGTGAGCCTCGATCGTTATCACCTGTCGTCCGTGATCTTCATATACCGTTTGGAACGCGTTGATATTAGATCCACGAAACCTGCGCCCTGAGAGACTTGCGCGTGCGCGATGTGTTTGTTTATCCTGAAGCGCCTAATCGCCGCTGCGGCTAAATGCACTTGCA
>JAUMHQ010000296.1:4593583-4611473 GCA_032361165.1 Enteromius paludinosus | reverse complement strand
TGCATTAGTTAAGCATTAATTACCGGTTAATTTGTTCACAATGCTTAATTGTGAGCAAATTAACCATTAATTAGTGCTTAACTAATGCATTATTCTGGACCCCTATTCTGAAGTGTTACCGTATCTTCTTATCACAGAATGAGGTAAAAATATAACTTAACTGTATTGTATACTATATTAAAGACTATGTCTATTAGAAATGGCTTACATATATACTTAACCATTATGAAAATACTCATGGC
Source organism: Enteromius paludinosus (assembly GCA_032361165.1). NCBI lineage: Eukaryota > Metazoa > Chordata > Actinopteri > Cypriniformes > Cyprinidae > Enteromius > Enteromius paludinosus. The sequence goes on along the minus strand of JAUMHQ010000296.1, from coordinate 4,611,231 downwards.
CTACACTCGCAAGTACACTTCTATCAACTAAAAAGTGGACCAATTCAGTCCCTAGTATTAAAAGTATACACAAAGTATTACAAGTACACAGATTGAAGTATACTTTCTAAATAAAAGCTCCCTTGAAAAAGCCATTAGGTGACCAATTTCAGTCTATTTACTGGCCTATAACAATATGCAATTAAATATACAGTTTTTAAAGCATTCATGCATATTATTGATTTCTGGTTCAACGTCTTTCTGAACAGCATCTTTCAAAAGTATCTTTCTAGAGCCTTCATTCAGTCACAGACAGTGATGCAGCAGAGCGACTATCTCTGACTTCAGACCTTCAAGTCAAGACCTTATCAAACTGTTGTCATTGCGCTGTTATTATAAAGCAGCTCTGCTTTTCTCAAGGTAACACTCAGACCTTGCATCTAATCCTGTCGGAAGCACTCCTGTGTTTTACAAACGCTGAAGATTATGAGTGTGTGCTGGACAACACCCTCTGAGTTCACTAAACAAACCTTCCGAGTGATTAAACGCTTGCAACATTCTCCACCTGCATGACCAAACACACATCTGAAACCACAGCAAGCCTTATCAGAGTCTGTCTGGATCTGTGATTGAGAAATACTTCAGGGTGAGACGGGAATCGGGTCGTGAACTTTCATGTCTGGATAACACAACCCTAAAACCTTTGGGCTGCGATTCAGATCTTTAACCAGGAACTTTGAGCTGCTGCTGAGCTCTTTAACCATTAAACACGCTGCTGAGACAAACATTAACAGAAAAGAACATTCCAGAAAAGATCAACACTCTTTGAGGCATGAGTTATTGTCTGGCAGTGCTTTGTAGTGAATGAGGTCATAGCTAAAGGTTGTTACATGGCATGCGATTGAGTCAATATATAACGCAGACTCTATAAAGAAGTGTGCTTAATTGTCGTGAACGTGCACTTGTTGCACTTGTCACTTAAGTGACTTACATGAGTTTTATTTAAACGTATTTTGATTAACATTAAAGCATGTGTAAAGCACTTATTATTTGTAGTTTGTTAATTATGGAAAGTTAATATATTTTTATATTTAATACTCTGTAACTCCATTACAAAGGTGTAATTACAAATATATTATGCGACATTAAAGTAGATTTCAGTTCATCAGTACTTTAACCATATTTCTATAGAAAATATAAGTAATTATGAAATTAGAAGTATAAACTGTACTGCACTTTTAAACCTAATTGCAATTAACATGGACTTAAGCTGCACTTCACACTTATGAATGTGAAAGTTAAAAAAAGTAAACATTTCATGAAAGCCTTGTTTTGCCTCAAAGTATAAAAAAGGGGGAAAATTACTTTTCTCTCTCCATCTCTTTCTTTCTCTCTCAAATGGGCTTCCATGCAATTTCATTACTTTCTATTCTTGCACTACAAGTTCTGGTTCCTAGCACAACCCGTTGTAATCCAACAAAAATAATGATTTGTTTCAAAAAGCGGTTATATGGCGTATTTTAGCACGGCTCCAGAACTGCAACTCTGTTTCATACTTGATCTCTCTCCACACACACACTACAATGGCCTTCATTCAAGCGCTTTGAGAAACAAGTGTAGGAGCGACTTCGAGAGTGAATGTGTTTGTGTGACATTCAAGGGTCATGAAGCCAGGATTTTTGGGATGTTATCAGATACACTATCTATTATTGCACATTCTTAAAATAATGATATCACAGATTATTTTGAATAAAGGACAAAGTGGTCAAGATTTCGACTTTCAGCTGATTGCAGTCCAATAACGTCAAAAAAAAAACTCAGAAAACTCAAGTGTCCTTCTCGTGGGGCGTAGCCACTGACCATGAGCTCTAGCAACTTCCCATAAAATCACCATCTTAGAAGAGACTGTATCCTTCAACATGATTTATACTCATGAATATTTATTCATATGCATGGTTCAACGGATCAAAACGGCCTTTGATTGAGTGAACATGTGACTCAGTGACCCTTGAGCTGACCTTCACGGCCCAACGGAGGTCATGTGACCACATGAAACACACATCCATCAACATACAGTATCACACGAACAGTAGAGTCTTGTCACAGAGGAGCTGAAGGACAGAAATCATGCTTGAACGAGTCACTGTGAAACACTTTGCTAAAATCCCACGAGGTCCCAGTCGTCATGCCATATCACCTGGCTCCTCAGAAGATGTAAGATGTTTTGGAGGCTTTTTCTTCATTCCTCTGCTGAGGAACAGAAAGTCAAGGATCTGGAAACAAATACTCCTCAAAAGATCGTGATGATCAGATTTGAGACGCACTGACTTTCCCATAAGTATATTTGTATGGACACTGAAGTAAAGCTGAGCTGCTTCAGTCCAGTAAGAGTTCATCTGGAATGGATAGGGGGTTGGACTTGTAACCCAAAGGTTGTGGGTTCGGGTCCCAGGTCCAGCAGGGATTGTGGGTGGTGGGAGTGAATTCCCAGCACTCTCTCCACCTTCAATACCACGACTGAGGTGAGACCCTTGAGGCAAGACACATGGCTGCCCACTGCTCCTGGTGTGTGTTCACGGGGTGTGTGGGTGTGTGTGTGTGGTTGATCACTTGGATGGGTTAAATGCAGAGCACAAATTCCTGAAACCATACCTGGCCACATGTAACATCCTTTCCTTCCCTTCCTTTCCTTGATAGGGTTCATAACACTAAATCAACCTGAATGGTTCATTTACACCCCCATAATATGTTTTACAGTGAAATGGGGCAGATATTGCAGGTCTTACCATTTTACAGAGGTATGCCTGTGTTTTAATCCGTCTAAAAGCTAAAGCTTGACAATTTTTTCCCTTTATATTTTTAGTGCTGAGCTCAAATTAGCGAGCCGACGGGGCTGCGCTTTAGACAACTTTTCAGGCCATGGTGACTCGCTCCAAGCAGCAGAACTGACACCTGCTATACAGAGTCAGATTTCACATCTTGCAAACCTGCTCAACACATTGCAGAAAGGCAAATATTTGTCTGTGAACTCATCCGATCTAAATGTGTAAGCAGTACGTGAATGACCTGAGCAAGGAAATCCAATTGAAGCTATTTTAATCAGTGTGTGTGTGTGTGTGTTAGATCCCTGCGCTCTCATGCTCCCGAGCTGCTCTATATATCGATCATGTCATTCATCACCACAAACGACAACACATTATTTTTAATTAAAAACTCAGCCATAAATTGTAGGTCATATTTGTCAGGCCATGACTTTAAAAACAGGCCGAGAGGGAACGAGACCATCAAATAATCATTTTCTGAAGTATTTTCCGTTAGAGTACTGTGTAATAAAAGCATGTGTGTGTGTGTGTGTGGACCCAATTGAAAACCCCTTTTTACCATAAATTATCATATAAGGCACCAAAGTTAGGGAAATAATTCACCATGCACTTCATTTGCATTACTGTAATCTGGCACATTTACTCACACAGATGTGAAAAAATAAAATAAGTCACGTATTTCAACCTAAAAACTTCATTTCAGTTGTGACATATAATTAACGTGATTGTTAAAGTCAAAGCTGCCACTATTGATCTTGTTTTGGTTGTGTGTAGAGGAGATTTATCTGATCAGCTGTCACTCATCTTAGAAGGAATCATCAGCCTGCTAATGTGATTTTATCATTGTATTTCCTCTACATCTCATGAGCTTTAGACACGCAACAGTGTTTCTGCACAATAAATCAATGATATAGTCACACACACAAACAATGCACACTAATGGATCTAAATTCCAGCTAAAACTATTTGACAATGCATGACCTCACGTTTTTATGACCTCATAATAATTGAGGAGGAACTACTGGAAATATTTGTACTTCATTTGACACACCGCGGCAATGAACTAGTGCAAGAAAAAAATCATTAAAATTATAAAAACTTTAAGTCTCACAGATGGAGGAAGTCATTTTCACGTTCATTTTAGGATGAACTATTTCTTAAAAAGCAATGGTGACCCATTACAGAAACTGCATCCATAAAAACGTGAAACTCAACTTTTTTCTATTTTATTTCAATCTTATGTGTGATTTACTGCAGCTACGCCAAAGAAAAAACACACACAATTACTATGACCTGCATAGCAAACAAATTCTTTTATATGTTGACAGCTAAACTATAATGTCATTTAAAGTATCATATAAAATGTATCATCATAATTCTATCAAATGCAAGGATCTTTATGCCATCGCTAGCTGCGTTTGAGGCAAGAACTTATTTACACTAACAAAAACATCAATTTGCAGAAAAATCCCTGGCATATTTCGAGTAAACAATCTAGACAAATTCGCTCCAAGCTCATATCTTCACAGGCAAAAAAAAATACATCAACATGTTTTGAAATAACACACTAAATTACATTTCGTAAATGACATTGAGCCCATAATGGTGGATGTTTCAGAACGATAAACACACATTTTAATGCACTTCACTCTCTCTCACACACACACACACAGAGCATCATGACTAACTCCACAGTCTATCATTGTTATTTATTTAATTTATACAGTGAATTTAATACATGCATGAAATTGCATGAAAGATCAGCTTTGAGAAGCAAGCCTGACCCTTCTGAAAAAAAGAAGTACACAGCATTCAGCACAGAAAATGACATACTGAAGTGTGAACTAAACGTAATCCTATTGTACGCTTACTGGCTTGTTATTTGTAACTTGTGTGACATGATTAAATATACTTGAAATGACTCATTTGTAATGATTATGTTGCAATTTAGTACTTTTACTTTTAGTGCTTTCGTATAAAATAACTGTACTTCTTTAAAACATGCAAAATCTTTCTTAAAACAATGATTTGAAATGTACTTTAAAAAAATAAAACTTTTAACTTGACATTTTAAAGGTGTGCTTAAGCATGTCATTAATGTGATATTTTATCTGCAAGTAGTACAGTGTTCACTAAGTAGTACACTAGTATCTCAACACAGCCCATGATGGTCATGGTCCTGGATGGTCGTCATTATCGGACAAAAATCCATATATAAGCCTGGACACCCAGGGAATGATGTCATCAATATTAATTTTCCAGAAGAGCAGGACTGTAAAATGTAAATGTATATATCCACTAGAAATTCACCAACTTAGTACACTAGAGAGAAAGAAGGAGTGTTTTTATGTTTTGCACGGCTGCTCAGAGAAATCATTTGACTACTGAAGTAGGACGTAAAAGCCTGTAGATAACACGCATATACATCTTGTCGCGTTTACGAAGCGTATCTCGAGGGGCGGAGACTGTAATCTCACTAGCAAATTCCCCACATTTGCATACGGTCATCAACACCTGTCACATAAACGCATATAGCTGACAGGAACAAGTAAAAATCAACTCAATAACTGCCTCATTTGCATACTGCATTGAAGGTGACAGCGATACCTTAATTATGTACGCATGCATATTCATGAGGAAGATTAAACTTTAGATTACTTCAGCTCTGCTGTTTACTTGCTGTTTTTCTAAAGCGGTTATGTCACATTTTCTTTTGCACCAGCCTCAGCCTGGCAAGCTCTAATCTGATTGGCTGGAGTCAGGAACGCAGGTTTATCATGTTTACAGGGCTTCTGCAACGAGGAGGAACTAATAACTGGATTTGTCAAACGATAGCGCCATCAAATCTCAAATAGCTGGAATCCCCCAATTCACCCCCAATAAAGGTGGGTGAGCACAGAGCACTTCTCAGTTCCTGTGCTTTCTGGCTGATGTTTTGGTCACTTCTGAATGCTGGCGGTGCTTTCACTCTAGTAGTAGCACGAGACAGAGTCTACAACCCACACAAGTGGCTCAGGTAGTGCAAAATGTACATGTGTCTGCTCAAACAGTCTAAAAACAGACTACTGAGGGTGCTACGAGGGGCCCGACGTCCACAGGTGGGGGTTGTGATTACAGCCCTACACCGTGCCGGACGGTGCCAGTGAACACCAAGATTGGCAAATTGGCCACTGGCACCCTGTGCTCTTCACAGATGAAAGCAGGTTCACACTGAGCACATGTGACAGACGTGACAGAGTCTGGAGACGCCGTGGAGAACGTTCAGTGGGTCAGTAATGGTGTGGGGTGGCATTTCATTGGAGGGCTGTGCTCGCCAGAGGTAGCCTGACTGCCATTAGGTACCGAGATGAGATCCTCAGACCCCTTGTGAGACCGTATGCCGGTGCGGTTGGCTTTGGGTTCCTCCTAATGTAAGTCAATGCAAGACAAAGGCATTGATGCACATCTGGGACATCATGTCTTGTAGTGTGTTTTTCCACTTCAATTTAGAGTGTGACTCCAAATCCAGACCTCTGTGGGTTAATAAATTAGATTTCCATAGATACTTTTTATGTGGCTGACAAGCACTGTTTACAAGCTAAAATGATCCAAAACAGCTCAAAACAAATACAGGTATGTGATGGACTTTTTCACTGGAGGAAGTGATATTACGGACTGAAGTTAAAAACATCTTAATGTTGGATTCGTTTCTTACAATAACACAGCTTTTGGCTTTTGTTTTTCTCACCCACATCATCTTGTCTCCACCAGCAGTGTTGGATGTTTCACTCTCTATCAGACTGAATGTTTGTCTCTACGCGATAAGGTTGAATTTAATTAGAGCTGGATTGATGAAACCCTCACCTTTACTGACTGGACCATTCTTCATAATGAATTCTTCTGTAGCTAAAATAATTAAAAACAGTGACTCAAGCATTTATGACACAGGTTCATCGTTATCTACATGATTCATTCACACAGCTGCCAATGTGAACTGTGGAATTCATTTGATAGTGATTATCTCAAATGTAATCAGGAAGGAACCACTCACCTCTCAGAAAGACGAAATAACAGACCACAAGACGGTTGTTTCTGTATTTTATTCAGTCATTCATTGATACATGTACTTCAATGTCACCTTCATCTATTCAGTTTTTATTTTTATTTGTCAGTGATGTGATTTGTATGTGTCCATATGGTTTAATCAAATTTAAAAGGGATAAGACTTAAATAAAAGTGCAAATTAACTGCATAAAATTTGGGGGATTACTGCAAAAATGTCAATGTCATGTAACAGCAAAAAATGGTTTTCAAAAAGGTGAAATTCTCAATAAAACATCAGATCTGCTAGTTTGGCATAACTGTCCATTGATACTATTTAAATACAAGTAAATTTGGGCAACAATGGGTGTCAAGTCAAAGTCCTTGAGAGTCAAGGTGACGTAACCTTGTGTATATATATATTGTGCTTCTACGGTATATTACAATAAATTAGTCGGATGCAGCATCTTCATGTCCTCAAAGCTATCTGATTTAAGATTTGTAAATCAAATGTTATTCAACAGTAAATTAATTAACTGATTCAAATATGTGATACTTGTATGAATAAAACAAGAGATCGGGACATTGAACACGAGCGGCTTCGTATTTCGAGATCTTGCTGTCAGTTTGAAAACATTAGTGCTTGTACGCTAACATTACTGGATGATAGAGACCAGCCGGTTTAATGGTCCACTGCAGATATTATTTTCCCAGCCAAAAGCTATTTTTTTAATGCACAGAATGATTCCAGATTGAGCAGCAGCACCTTGTCAGTGGAAAAGGAGAGCGAGCTTTAGGCGGTTTTCCTGTAGTTACGATTTATGAGGCAGATCTCAGCTGATGTAACACTATAGAAATATTCCCCCTTTCACGGATGGATGGAAAACGCACACAATGATGAATGTTATTACATTATGACAAACTCAAGTTCTCATAATAGCAAGCAATTGTACACAAATTCCTTCTTTCATATAAATTGCTCCGTTGTGATGAAGCATCAGGATGAGAATCTGTAAGAGCGCTTCAGCCTAGTTGATCCAATTCGTTTGGAATTCATCAATAAAATGCTCCTACATTACCCAGCATGCCTTCCAAAGCGCTCATTTGTAACAGAAATCTCACACACACACACATTCCTCACCGAGCACACAGTCATCAATTAGAGTAATGAAGTGTGTGTTTGTGCGCTCGCGCCCAGGCTGTGTTTACTAATCGAGGGTGAAGGGCCGCGTTCAGGGAGTAAGTCGACACGCTCAGAGATCGCTGGGTCAAGGCTGTTCTGTTCTGTTCACCGCGTGAAATCAGTTTTATTGCTTCCCAAATTTGTTTAAAATCATCTGGCTTGTGTTTGAATGCTCAGACTGATATTTCATTAGTGAAAGAGAATGATAATCGATTACAATTCAATAAACAATTTTTATTGTAGGCAGGGTTATTGTGTAAACACATTCAGTTTATGTGTACTGTTAGAGAAATCTGATCTGTTATGTTTTTTTGTATGACATTATGTCTATGTTAACACCAACCTGGTCTCATAAAAATAGGTATTGTTATAACATACCTAACTGCACGTGTTGCTGCCGTTTCAAAGAGAAGTGTCCACTGAGTGGCGCTGAATCACCAGTTCAATACATGAACCCGGGCACATTTTTATTTACGTTGGTATAAGTACATTTCGCTGTGTCTTCATTACATTAAACATCTGTTGCTAAAAGTTAAAAGAGGATGCTGATCGATTACAATTTTGAAAGGTACGCAATTTAATAAACAATTTATTAAGTTTTACAAAAATTGAAATTTTTAGAACCCTATGAAATCTTTTTTCCCCCCAAATTCTGTGTTGAGGAACTTTCTACTACAGTATGTGCACTTGAAATCAATAAAATATGTAATTAATAGAGATTCTGAAAATGCTACAATGTAGTCAATTATCAGAAGTTTTACAAAAACTAGGATACTTTGAAATTACTTTTATTTTTTCCCCAAATTCAAATTCAATTATTTTGCAATTTTAATGGTATTCTGAATCAAAAAGCTTGTCTAATTATTACAATTTGTGCATTTCTGTGTTTATAGGATGACAAATGTTGATGATGTTTGTATATTTCTTAAATTCAACCACACTTTTCCAAATTCCATGACATTCCTCATTCTACAGTGAAATCCATTTTCATGACTGGACTCCATCCATGTTTCCTGCATCAGACCAACAGGTCACGACCGCAGCATCACCCTAAACACCACAGAGCCGGGCAGTGGTTCAATAAGGCAGATGTGAGTCCATTTACCACACAGCTGAGCCAAAGCCTTGCTTGAGAAATTCAAGTCTGTCCAGTTTAGCATTACCAAAGTCCAGCCAAGATGGCTATTGATCAATATCTACTGTATCCGAATGGGAACGTCACACCACAAACATTTCATTGTTATGCTAATAACTCCTTATTAGCTGACCGGAGTTTTTGTTTCTTTCTTGTTTTCATTAAACTTCTTTAAAGTCTTGGCCAATGAGACGACGGCAGAGATGAGCCAGAATCAAAGTTGCCAAGCAGCAGATATATAATGGAGCAACAGGTCAGAATGAGTTAGCACACAATAGAGCCAAGATGGCCGATCTAGAAGAGGTTAATTACTATCTAGCTACAGTGTCAGGAAACTGAACCTCGCGTGCCAAAAGACCGGCTCACATCTTCACATTAGCGGCAGCTCAGAAGCAGCGGGCCGAGAGAGACTGACCGATGACTCACGGGTCGATCCTCACCCAAACCACTGCAGACGGACCAATTAACGACAAATACAGGACACTTTTCACACTGAACTTCAGCTTCATAAATAGAAAAACTGATGGTTTTGACCAAAACAACTACATTTGATCCAGAAATCTTGGAAAAAATCTTGACAGAGAGACAAATAAGTGATTTTTCATTTTCTACAACTGCATTAAACGTGCGTTTCGAATCTTAAAGTATAGGTGAAGATAATACAATATCAATTGCCACTAGAGTGACTTCAATGGAAAGTTCACCCCAAAAATTACATTTGCTGTTAATTTGCTCGTTCTCAGACACTGTTGGTGACTTTTTCTTCTGTAGAACAGTAAAAAAATATTTTTAGCCAAGGTCCTTGGTGATTTGTAACATGCAAGTCAATGGCTGCCGTCACTTTAAGAGTCCAAGCAACACAAGGAATGTGTAATTAAAAGCCACGGCTCCAAACAGTATTTTGAGGTCTTATGAAGTGAAACAATCCATTTGTGCAAGAAAATCAATATGTTTTGTAGCACTTATCGAGAATCTCAGTCAAATGGCCCGGAGTGATATTCAGTTCATGAACCAATCATTCTTGTTGCTTTTTTGACTCTAAAAGTAATGGCAGCTGTTGACTTGCATTGTATGAATCATGAATTCAGTACATCTTAACTGTTCCATTAAAGAAGAAAAAAAGTCACCTACATCTTGGATGACCTGAGGATGAGTAAATTACCAGCATATGTTTATTTTTGGGTGAGCTATCCCTTTAAGTGTAGTAGCAGTAGTATACTATCTGCAAGAATATAAAAAAGTACTTTTAATTATTATTTTTATTATTAAGTACACTACAAGTGAACATTCAACCCAATTAAAAGCACTTCTTTTTCACATGGGTTTTCTTCCCAGCTGAAGAGAATTCAGAGGGCACATTCGTGCTCTGCTACAGGTTCAATGAAAGCAGGCTTTCTCATTGTAAATGTATTCATGCATGCAGTTATTGCCTGTGTGTCAACAGAGAATCTGTTTCTTGAAGAGCATGCTGTCAGCGTGCCAGAGCCATGAGAAAGCATCCGAATCATTGTTTTGTGAATCATGTGTAGCCCGGACTCACGCAAGTGTTTTATGTTCGCATCTCCAGTCAGTTCATTAAAACAGCTGGAAGCCGTGTTAGGTCGAGCAAAAGCCATTCCTTTTCAACATACTAAATGCAGGCCTAAAAAATTATAGGCATGGTTATTGTGTAAACACATTCACTTTATGTGTACTGTTAAATAAATCGTATCTGTTTATTTATTTTTTGTATGATTAACAAATATGCATTACATGATCTCATAAAAATACATATTGTTCTTACATACCATACTGCACGTTTTGCTGCAGTCTCAAAAAGAAATGTCCACTGAGTGATGCTGAAACACAAGTTCAGTACAAGAATTCTGGCACATTTTTATTATGTTGATATACTGTAGGCACATATTGCTGTGTTTTCATTACGTTAAACATCCGTGGACTGTTGCTAAAAGTTAATGCTCTATCATGTTGGAAATATGCCCTACACCAAATCCAACCCTAAACCTATCCGATAGTATTAACAAAAGCCAAACTGACATAAAAATGCATTTGTTGATGCAACCGTGCCATTTGAGCTTCCTTATACTCAGTTTTGAACTGTTTTGTTGAACCATTGTTACACAGGATTGAACCGGAGCTCCTCATCTCTCAAGTACATCTCTGTACTCCGTGAGCAAAACAAACCTACAGTCTATGAAACCACATAGATATGAAGCGTTTTCAATATCCCAGCATATCAATATTGCTTTGAAGTCATAACATAATGTTCAAGTAATTGTGCGAAAATTGTGCTTTATTAATCATAATAAAGAAAACTTTGAGTGAAAAGGAATAAAACAGTCAGAGTTTTACTGCCCCTAGTGTTCACTTCCTTTGGAAAATACAGTAATATGTACTTATTGGTACGTATTTCATGGGATGCTAAAAAGTGCACCATTTATGCCATGAGACTTGGTAGGTTAAAACTGTGTGGGATGGGCATTTCAAGTGAAATTCAAATACATAATCTTTTTTTTCTCCCTCAATGGCACCCATTTAATCTACTGTTGGTGCTGCATTTGTTAGATGGCAAGTTAGATAATGCGAGTGCTGCATCAGTTTCCCAAATGGTGTCTGTCTCTCAGAGCAGAAAACTCTTGGCCCAACACATTCAACGGAGTTTCACAGCATCAATCTTAATGGCAGTATCAAGCAGGATTCTTTGCCTCCAGAAAAACTATTCCACATTAGGGAGGCAATGAAGGAAGTTTTGGGTCATGAATTTATTACGAAAGGAGATTTACTTTTCCTGTCAGGGCGCCTTAATTCCGCTTCCCAAATAATTTGCTCTTTTCATTTCAAGGCTTCTGGATCCTTCGAAGAAGTGGATAAATTACATGATCTAGTCCAGTTAGATTCAGGCTACAAATCTGGTTCTGCTCCATGCTTCATGCTGTTTCTTTCATTGTATAAATTAAGCCACCGTTCACCCCTAATTTCTACACAGAATTTGAGGATTTTTTATTTGACATATAGCTGATAAGAGAAATCAATCAGAAAAAAAGCATCAGACCAACTGCAAAAATGAGTAAATAAAAACATTTGGAGATGACTTTAATACAATCACTAGTAATCACTAGTAAGTGGCCAACTATGGCATAATTGGTATCTGTTTTCTCAGCATGAACCAAGGAATCTATTAAGACCTAAAAAATGAAAAATGTCCCTATGCCTAAGATGGATTCTCTTAATGCCAAATCTAAAGAGACTAGTGTTGGGTTTTTGGTCAAACCGTTCAGAAATTTCTTTATCTCCTTATCACTAGGTGGCGCTGTGCCAAAACTGTGCAGATTGTCTCAGGCCATGGTTATTATAAGACGCACCAAGTTTGGTTTGAATACACTTAAGTATTGCTGAGATATGGCCTCATGTGCTCTTCGCCAAATTTGTTTGTGCGTTAGTTTGGCTATTTAACTTGCATTCCATCACTTTTTGTCGGCATGGTCTGAAGATGATCTGCAACAATCTAGGAAGACTTAGAAAAAGTAATAATTCTAGACCTTAGAGTTCAAACCTTGTTAGCATACATAAAGGCCAACATTCGAACTTTATGGGGCGCTGTAGGGTTTGCATTGCCACAGTTAATGTTGAGACTGTCCTCCATCTGTGGGCCACTTTCATGCCAGCAGTGAGATGGGTTTCCATAAACTCAAGAGTAGAAGAAAAAGGCAGCAATTGGACGCCTGAGAAGGAGCTTGTGTAAATGATCAGCATTGGGTGGCCGGTAAAATGCCTGCTTGTCAATGCAATGCAGTTCAGTATTAAATTAAACCTTTCAAAGTGCACGGCTGATTTATGATACTCATAGAACAGCATCCCTCCATAAGTCACAGGCCTGTCCGACGTGTCCAGTGTCTCTGAAAGCATCTCACAGATCACAAAACTACAGCTGAAATCAATCAGTCTGTGTTCATTATCTCCACACTCTGCTAAATGGTTATGGACGCTATATTGTGGTCTGAGTCCGAGGAGGATACACTGATATAAAAAAGAAGAGAACTGAAGCCAAAAATAGTATTCTCATTTCAAAATACAGTCAGCTGTAAAGCCGCTCGCGCTCATGTAATATGAAGACTCAAACAGAGGTGACAGCTTAAAGCAACTCGCAGTCGAGAGAATGAGAGAATGGAGAATTTAAAAAGACTGCTGTAATGTGTCTGAAACGTAAGATAAATTAGCCATGCCGTCAGCTGAAGCGTGACTGACACGAACATGACGCCTGCTTTTACATCTCACACACGCTTTAAAATGCAGCTTTAAAATTAAGGATACAATCCAAAACCAAACACATTCATTATTATTTGGCTGATGGAGTCAACATATTGTGGCTTTGACACAAAAAACAGAAGAGCAATTACTCAACTTTTATTTTAAAAACCTATTAGACACTTGTTGTGAATGTACACTTTAGCTTACTTTTAAGAAAGTATTTGTTAAAAAATAAGAAGAGTTAAAATTTTTCAGACACTGAAATTCCATGTTAATTGCAATTAATGTAAATTAAAATTGGTGTGTTTAAGCAGGGCTTAATTCATGTTTGTAAGTAATTTCATAATTATTTCTATCTATAACGTATTTCTATTGACTTTTGTATGAAACTTGCATATTCACAATGGCAAAGTTGCAGTGACACATTTACATACATTAAGTGTAAGTAACTTCAGTTAACATAATAATTAAGTACTTTGCATGTGCATAAATGTGCTTCTTTAAAACACACTCAAAATAATTTACAATTAATTCCTTTTAAATTGACAGGTCACTTTTAAAAGTGGACTTAAGCGTGTCATGAAAGCATCTCTGTTAAAGTCACTTAAGTGGCCTTTTCTTTAATTTTTTTAATATATACTTTTAAGATTTGACTTACTCAGATTAGATGCAATTTTGCATACTCAGTCAATATTCATAACTTAATGTTTTGCCATAAAAAATATATAATTAATTGGAAAAAAGCTTTTAAATATATTTTCTATGAAACATAAAATCAATAACAAGGGGTCACTTTCCAATAATCATAATAACGGCTGAGCACAAACATGTGTCCGTTATCAGTTACTCCGTGACAGTAAAATCGATTTTCCACTATTTTTGGAAAATGAAACGACTGACTTTTGACTAAATCGAAGCAGAATGTGCCAAAATATCAAACGCTAAATACAGCGGTTTCCCATTGCATCAGCGGTGAAGCAGCACTTCTGGTGTAGAATTGGGACGCAGCCACTCACACTCGCATTACTGCGCTTCTAATGCATGGAGATTGGCGTGCGGTGACTCAGAGGGTGATGTATGAGAGACGTCTTACGGCTTACAGCTCCAAATCGATGTGTTAGCGCCCATGTCACACATACGTAGCATTTAACACCAAGTTTAACAATCTTTAGTGGCTGCCAAGTGCTCACCAGCCACTGACCTCGACTCGCCTCGGGTGATGAATAACGCACTGCAGCCGTCACATCCCAGATACACGGACGCTAGCTCTGTCCGGATGCGCGTGTTAGCGTGGAGGAAAAAGAGAGAAAAACGCACGGGTCAATGCTGCTGAACTCTGTAAGTTGAAAATGAATTATTTCTATTAAAAAAAGGTGTATTAGACTTTCAGGAAAAAAAACCCTCTGTTCAAGCTGCAGGCACATTATTAGTTGTAATTTAATTTTCTTCCCGTTATGCAAATGATCAATGAGATACCTGATAGGATGGAGATAAAAAGCTAGTGTTGGCTATTATTAAAACCATATGGGATGCAGTCTGCACTATATTTCAGCACGTAACTCCCAAACCAGGGTTATTATAGTTAACGAGAACTCAAATCAAGACCATTAAAAAAAAAGGTTACTTAAAATAAACTTAATGTTAAGCGAAATAAAATCTAAACTAAAATGTTTAAATAAACTAATAAATATTACAGCTGTTTTCCAAGGCCAGACATTTCTTAGCTTAAGGTACTACACTTATACAACTTATATTCACATGCAAACATTACAAAAATTATGAAACCTCAGAATGCTTTGATATTTACTTGAAATGCTCAAAACTTTCTGCTTTGTTTCATAATTACTTAAACACAATTGCTATTACAGTTATTATTGTTATTACTACTATTCTCCTACAGAATAAATATATGTGTTTGTTTTGTTTTCATGTGTGAACGAATATACTGTTGAATAACAGTTGCATTTAAAGCAGCACAAATGAAGGCGAGCAGAAGCACTGAGGGCAAATCAAGCCGCCGTTTGCCATAACTGTTTATTTTAAAGTGTGGATGAAGGATAGACTTAAACTAATCTTCTGTTTACCCACAGATGTTGTTATTCATTCATAAGCGTCTCTTTGGGCTTTGCAGTTTATCATAACAGGCCTCTGTGTTTCCCAGATCAGCTTGTTTGTCTGGCTCACTGTGTTTACATTTCAATTAGAAAAAGAAAAATATCAAGAAACACCTGGAATATTTCACAGTAAATTGGCAGTTTAGAAGTAAGTGCTGCACTTGGGAACGAGGCAAAAAAAGTTAAATGATTTAAAATGAACACTGTTTTATTTAATTACCACAATGTTCTATTTTATTATTATTATTACTCATACAAACATCAGAAAAATTCCTTTCAGACCAATATTTATCAGTATAAAATGAAAAACATATAAATGATGTAATCACAATATGTTATTTTGTTACATTTTCTAACTTAAGTTCAAGTAGTAGTAGTAGTTATATAATAATAATAATAATAATGTACTGTTCTAAAGTTCCCAGCTTGAATGAATGAGTGACTGAATGGCATCTTTTTGAAAAACACTGATGGTGATACAGTATGAGGAGTTCATTACTGGAACTGAAAACCCGATGCAGATTAAAAATTAAAAACAGGTGGAATATAATCCTAAATCATTTGTAAAGCAATAAATTAATTAATAAACACTCCTTTATGAATATGCTTATTAATTTAAACAGAAATGAAAATGGTATCAAAAGACCCCCTATAGTAATGACCCTGGCTTAACAGCAACATGTGTCCATCACCAGCGATTTAATGAAAGAAAAAAAGAACATTTAGTACTTTGGATTAAATCAAATCAGTGACATCATCTCTCCACGCTCTTATGAAACGATGACGTCAACCATTAGCAGCGTATCACACAGTACGAGGAGCCAGCAGAGTTTCTGAGCCCAAACTGTCTTCTAACATCCGACCGCCAGCACCCGGAGCCAAACACAGCGACCCGGCTCTTTCCTGTTGAACCGGGCAATTTTAAAAGGTTCCCGTGGGTTTGGGGCTTAAATAAAAGCAGCAGGCTCAGGTTATCAGGGCTGAATGATTCTTGTTTTCAGAGCAGCGTGACAGAACATATTACTGTTCACCGTTACATCCACATGACAGCTCGGCTAACAAAAGCTCTTCTACAGCTGATACATGACCTGCTTTACATAGAAACCAACTCAGTTCCACCAAAGCAAAGGTTAAGAAACCAAGGGTTTTTTCTGCCATTTGTGTATGAGGATCATAACACGACACCGTCTCTGCAGACATAGACAGACAACAGAACGTAACCAACAGAAAAGATAAATAATTGTAATCATTTCAATTAAATTCTATTTTTGCTACTTTCTATGCATATTAATCAAGGTGAATTACAAACATGTGTTAAGGAAAAGAAAAAAACACTAGTATGTGAAATTTCCAGATGCAAACACTGTCATCGACAGACTGCGTGTGATTAGTCAAAACACAAGAAGATAGAGATGTTCAATTTATGCTTGAATCCACTGATTAAGATAATAAACCTCAAAACTGAATCTGTAGGGAACACACACACACAGAGTTTGCTTCGGATTGATCCACTGACTCTCCAGAAACACTGTATTGTCTGTTTTTCATTGTCAATTTAGAACTCAATTCCAAGCTGAATTAACAAGAGCCTCTCAATGTCATCTAAACACAGTCCCACCGTAACAATGACATGGAAACAGTCCAGAATCAGCACATCCATTACACTGTAATACCTCTTTAATTAGTCACATGAAACTGATATTATTTTATAACTTCCTTTAGGTTAAATTAGATGTGAGTGGTCATTTCCACACACCGTGTGTGTATAAAAGCATACATACCTACGTATATTAATATGTATGAATGCATTTATTATGTAATATATATATATATGTGTGTGCACACACACTGTAAAAACATTCGGTAAAACAGCAGCTGTAGTTGCTGAAATTCATTCATAAAAACTACAGTAACATTATTTTAGATTTTATGGTATTAAGTTGAATTTACAGTTAAATACCAGGTGCCATAGAATGCATTGAGAGAATATTTTAAATTGTTTTCTGATATGTACATAGAAGGTATGTAGCTTAGGTATTTACAACCCTAGAATTTGACCCTAGAATGAAACTTATTTGGAAGGTTCATGAATATTAATGAGGAGGTCTGCTCTGATTGGCTGTTTCTCAGCGTTGCTCATTTCAGTA
>JAUMHQ010000296.1:4567689-4582073 GCA_032361165.1 Enteromius paludinosus | reverse complement strand
AATGGCATAGATTTGCCGCCATAGATTAAGTGTGTTTTTCGCGAGCTGGTTGCTGCTGCTGCGGCGGGGCGGAGGATTGCGATGCCGGTTCAGCGTAGTGATGTCTATCGGCCATCGGCGATGGCATCGTCTATCTACCCAACCCTAACTGACATGGCAGGAGTCCAATCGAGGCGCAGGTTCTTTCATCACACCTTCTTTAACCGACAGCAGCTTACAAAATTTGGGCGGAGCGCGGATAAATTGGCCTCGCAACATCCGTAAATACACATGCACAGAAACCATGCATTTTTAGTTTTCCATATTTTTCGATAAATAAACATCGTCAAAGATTATGATGTGCTTTTGTGCAAAAGAAATACGACTACTGAAATGCTAGCGAATGCCTGGTCGAGCGTACTGTCAGTACTCACCGAACACTGTTGAGCATGGACTTCTCTTTGGCCGGGGGTTTGGTGATGGGTCTCTTTGTGCTGACCACTTTGCCTTGATGCTGTTCTTTGCCTGCCTTGCTGTGCTTGTTTTTGTTGGGCTTTACTGTGCCATACTTACGGAGAACCTACATGTGCAATTCACAAAGGTTAATAACTTCTGCTTTGGTCCTTAAAAAACTTAATGCTTAATCATAATAATAATAAATACGTTCATGATAAATTAGTAATTAGTAATTTTAATAATTTACCTGAGTGAGCTGGTCATCAGGCACCTTCTTGGGAGGCCGTATGTGCGTGAAAAACACATGGAGCAGGTTTCCTGGGGTCTGAGAGTTGATCTGCTCTTTGCTCAGATAAATGTCGGATACTTTCACTGGTTTTGTTGGTATGGAGCTCAGCACCTGCTCTGCGTATACGCAGCTCCTAAAGATGTCTGTCAGCACATCACGTGCTTCAGGAACCAATTTATCACCTGTGAGAACAAGGCATAGTTAAAGCTAACATCAAGTAGCAGACAGGATTACAGAATAAAGAATTCAACAAACCTCTGATTGATTTGTCAATAAAGTACTCCTCCAGGGCAGAACTGCCTTGTGTGTCAAATAAACTCTGATTCACACTGGAGGCGGTGAGGATCTCCTCATTGGTCATCTCCATTAGCTCCTCCTCTCTTTCCAGATTTGAAAGACCAATGAGATCACTGCTATTAAAAAGACTAGCACGAATCTTCTCTACTTGGGCCCGTGCCCTTACCTATAAGACAAAAGCAAAAAAAACATTACATTATTTGGAATCTAAATTCTTTATTTTTTTTTCGTGCTATTAGAGTTGTTAAGGTTTTCTAAGTGGTTGCTATGCAGTTGCCAGGGTGCTCTAGATGCGTTTTAATCTGGTGAAGATGTCATGAATGCAGTTTGAAAAGGTTTTAGCCAAATTAATCAAAAACGGTCTAAGCATATTTAAAAAATTGCTATATTTTGTACAACTAGTTACAACAAAAGTCACACTTCTGACATTAACAGCAACAAAAAGAAAGCCAAATTTATATAATTTATCAGTATTTGCAAAAACGTTTCTGACTGATTCTGATCATTTAAAAAGCGAAAAATCACCCGATACATCAGTCTAAATACAAACCGATATTAGGGTAGGGCGATGTTGACCAATTTGGCATCATACGATGTCTAATGTGAAACGTCGCGATGGACGATGATATCGTAGTCGCTGTAGCCGGCAGGGGTTTTGTAACTAAAACACCAAGCCCCGCCCCACGACTGACAAAACAGTGTTCGCGCGAGCAGGTGAGAAAAGATTGAGCACAGGAGTGATCGCGTACGAGTGCTTGATTTGCGCGCAGATGACACATCAAGCGCGCGCGAAGGTTTGAAATGAGCTCGCTGCCCCGTTTCTTCACATGTACACCCGTTTTCCTCTCGCGGAACTCATTTACCGCGCTCGCCAGCACCAGTGGTGCGCTCGCTTATTAATGGCATAGATTTGCCGTCAATCCCGCCATAGATTAAGTGTGTTTTTCGCGAGCTGGTTGCTGCTGCTGCAATGGACGTGGCATCGTCTATCGACCCAATCCTAACCGATATAAATGCTTTGGCAAAAACTTTGATACTGATCATTTGATATCAATACTGGTAATTAACAGGAAATTACAAATATTATCTGCTTTAGCCAAAACATAACAGCTGATACTGATAATTACCAATAAATGTCAAATATCAGTAATATATCAGCAATGGTAAAGGCTTAATGATAATACTCGTAATAAGAAAAAGCTAAATATCAACCGATCAACAGATATGAACCACTAAAAATGGCTAAACGCCAGGTGATATATCAGCTGAAGCAAAAACGTAACAGCCAATACTGATAATTAAAAAGGCTAAATATAGGCTGCAAAAAATTGGTCTTGGCAAAAAGCAAAAAAAACTTAAAGACTAAGTCTAAATATCAAAATATCGGTCACTCTGTTAGCTTTGGCTAAGACCAATACAGATAATTAAAAAATGCTAAACACCAGCCGCTACATATCAGCTTTAACAAAAAGTAACAGCCAACACTGATCATTAACAAAAAATGGCAAATATTTGCTGATATGTTAGCTTTGGCAAAAAGTGATAACTAAAAAGCGAAATATTGGCCGATATTATCAGTCTTGGCAAAAGCTAATGCCTGATAAAATCGATTTATATTTTGGCCTTGCAAAACTGAATATCATTCAACTCTTGTCTCAGGGAATCCAAAATTGGAGTGAACAAAAAAGAAAGAAGACATGCTGACAATTAAAACAGTAAAAATGCTAAATATCAGATAAATACCAAAAGGTAAAGGCAGATACCGATAATTTAAAAAAAGCCAAATTATCAGCCGATATATTGGCCTCGCAACATAAGTCAGTAAATACACATGCACAGAAACCATGCATTTTTAGTTTTCCATATTTTTTCGATAAATAAACATTGTCAAAGATTATGATGTGCTTATGTGCAAAAGAAATACAAGTGCATGGCAGAATAAATGAATCTAAAACACGAGCATAGTATAAGTATATAAGTATGAACAACAGTAATAAAGATGTTTATAAAACACCATATACAGTAACATACTATATTACTTTTGCCGGTCCCACCCACCTCTATGACAGCGTAGCCTTTGATTGGTCGTGTGACACTGGCATTGATGTCTGGCGAGGCAACTGTATACATGGAGCTTCCATCTGAGACTGACGTCGCACCACTATCCAACTGCTCCCCGATGCTGCCGAGACTACCTTGACTTCCCGTGCTACACAGAGACACATCCAGACTCTCTTGACTGGACACCGTATTGGGCTCCAGTGGTGTTTGTGGTTGGGAAGGTGTTGTTTGAGGGGTTACCAGCTCTTGGTTCACTAGCAGCTCACCGGAAGCCCTGAAAGCTCCCTGTAAAGAGCCGGAGACTGACGTCTGGCTCGCTGAAGCCGAGGCACTCATTACTGGCGTTGCGCTGTTGCTATTTGGGCTTCCTGCAGTGCAATCTCGCTTTGCATCTTGGAGAATACCTGAAGTTTCAGCTTTGGCTTTTTTAGGGTCCTCCTCTTGAACCGGAATAAAGATCTCATCCTTGAAGAGCCCACCGTGTGCGTTGCAAGCCCTTCGGATCGCATTGCGCACCACGGATTCCTCCAAGTGAGTGGGGATCCCTGAGAGCACCAGCAAACGACTGTGAGCGGTGGAGCCAACCAAGGCTTGGCAAGCATCTGCAACGGCATCTTCAGTGACGCCCAGACCTTGCGGGTCCTTGTTAGCAAGGTGCCGTAAAATCAAGAGTAACGTCAAGCCGCGGTGAAACCACAGCATGTCCTCCGGCTTCCCTCCGGCCATGTTAAGCAAAGCACTGTCACATTCTGATGGTCTCCCTCCACTTCCAGAACCATGTTTTCCTGAGACGGCAGCTGCCGATGCAACCGTGACTGCTGCCCGTTCGCGCTTTAGCTTCACCTTTTTGCGCTTCGAAAGCAAGCTTGGACTTTGGGGCGTTTGTCCCGGAGAGGATGATGAAGAGGATGAAGAATCGCTACAGTTGGTGGCACTAGTAGACGAGGGTACGCCTACCACCGATGTCCCTGAACCAGTACTGAGAGGCAGAGTTACTTCGGCGACTGCCAGGCACACCTCCATCAGGGCGTGGAAATAGGTTGAGAAGCGGCTCCGCTCGGCGACGAGCGCAAGTGCTCCACTACTGCCCGTAGCGGAAGTGCAGGAACCTCCGCTAACCGGCCCCCAGTTTTGGGTCTCGTGGTCGTAAAGTTTTCGTAGTTCGGATTGAAGAACCATGAGGACTGTTAGGCAAGGGTTGAGAAGCAATGTAATGTGGCTAGACAGCCCTGAGGGGGTTTTGCGACGCTCGAAGGCGTGGATCTTGCGGAGAAGTTCTGCGAGCAAGTGGAAGACCAGCTCTTTGATGCACGGAGCAAGATCGGTGGTCCACAGAAGCCCACCTAAACAGATAAAGCAAGTGTGATGCTGAAAAAGGGAAGTTTTACTAGTATGTTTCATTCAATCCCTCAAATGGATTTCTTACCCAGCAACTCTACAACCTGCATAAGCACAGAAGTGGGCACAGTGTCCAGCTCATCCTCAGAGCGGTCTATGGTTTCTCCTATGGTGTAGGTTAGCAGCTGTTCAGCAAAGGCCATGGCCAAGGGAAACTCAAGAGGCAGTGAGTGCAATACCAGCACTGCACCAGGAGGAGGAGATACACCTGCAGACAGTGACCAGAATATAAGCTAAATATACCATGTAAAGGAAAACCACCCTCTATTTCTAAATGTATTTTACTGATCTTATGCGCAAGTTACAGTTGCCTTTGAGCATGCAGCCAATACCAGCGGAAAAGTAGTACACTTTAACATACATCTAAAAAGAGCACTTTTTACAGAAATAATGCATTTTAAATGAAAATACTTAAGTGCCAGCTGATTGCTACTTGCAAATAAATGAAAAGCAATAATTAAATGCAATTAAATTAGACAGTTTTTTTTTTTTAAGTAGGACTTAAGTACATATATAGTTTATTGTCTTTGAAATATAAAACAGTCACTTATGGGAAACTATGGTTTAATATTACTTCTATATAAACCTTGTAATGAATGTAAACAAATTTGTAATCACGTATTTATAATGATGAAATTGCAACTTCAGTTTGACTATTACAAAGGTCACTTTTAAAAAGCGTACTTAAGTGTGTTAAGAAAATGTCACTTAAGTGCCCTTTTATTTTAAAAGGTCTACAAATACAGTTTTTGAAGTGCATATCCAATATAATTAAATAATGCTGATTTAAGTTGCCACTTTTCTCACTTTTGAATACAATTTTATACATGTTGAACCTGCAGAGTGGAATATTTTGAGTAGGTGAAATTCAAAAATGTATGTAAGAATGTATTTGACATGCCTAGTTTGACATGCACTTTGTCAGTGGGGATGATGATGCTGGGATACTGGTTGGCTGTGGGTGGAGGGGTGAGTCCTGTATTGGATGGGGAGGCATCCAGCGGGTAGCAAACTGCCTCCATCAGATTCAGCTGGCCATTTCGTCGAACCTTATGACCAAGTCCATACACCATTAAGCGAGTCCAAGGGGCCTTATACAGAGAGGAGCTAGGAGGGAAAAACATGACATGCAAAACATTTTACAATGTTCTTTTAAAATAAGATGCAAAAACAGGTCATTTAGAAATACGAGTGCTTGTGATATCTATAGAAAACATGCCTTATGTTGTTTAGTCAGATAATCAACAGAAACTCACTCTTTACGGCAGCTGAGTTGGCTTTCTTTGCAAGAGACAACCACAAACGCGGCACCAGGGAAGTTCACATCCATGCTGACCTTGGACTCTGTGATGGGAAACTCTTCCAGTGTGAACTGCTCCGGAGCACTCTGAATGTTCAGCAAACATGAAAAAAATGTAACCACAAAAACTAATAATAATCTAACACAGTGCACTTTCAGAACTATGTTTCTTAACACAATTTAGCATAAAAAGCACACTTTTTCTTTTGAATAAATTTAAATACTTTGCAGATCAAAGTAGTTTATAACGTACTCGCAATAATGCTACAGAAATGCGCAAGTATCGAAATGATAAAATAATATTGAGGAAAATAAAAGGTTTATTTTCTTTTTTTAACGTGCTCATTTTTCTTTTGGAAAAGTTTTATTTCTTCTCTTTTTTTGCAAAAAGTTGTATCTCTACTAGGGTTTATTATTGTTAGCTAAAACCATAAGTACATAAAACATTATTTTAAATGAAATAAATATACACTGAAAATCAATATTTTATTTCAGTTTAATTGCCAACATTTCTCTTTTTCATATAAAAAAAAAAATATAAAAAACTTAATTAAAACTACATAAATTGCACTATAGAATAACTAAATTACTAAAGTTTTAACTAAAATTTAAATATAAATATAAAAATTAAATTCATATAAGACATCAACTAAAATTAGTATATCAGTGATATTAAAATAATCCTGTATCTGTTCTTTGTCACTTGTTTAATTTTCAAAATAATAATAAATCCTGTAGAGCAGGGGTCATCAAACTCGGTCCTGGAGGGCCGGTATCCTGCGGAGTTTTGCCTTCCTGCCTGGAAGTGAAGTATACCTATTAAGACCTTGATTAGCTGCTTCAGGTGTGTTTGATTAGGGTTGGAGCTAAACTCGGCAGGACCGAGTTTGATGACCCCAGCTGTAGAGCAAAACCATCCTGATAAGTGGTCACAAATCAGTTTGAAGGAGTTAGTACCTGCAGGAAGCAGCAGATCTGTTTAGTGAGCTCGAGAAGGCTGTCCTCGCCCTGATGCAGGGCTCTGCTGATGGCCACCGTCAGCCACTCGCGGATGCTCTGCGCGTTTCCCTGATAGAAGAGCTCGGTGGGGGAGCAGCTCTTGCCTTGTAGCTCGTGGAGGACAGATTGAGCCAGAAGAATAGAGTTTGAACTGATTCTGCCATCTACAGACGCAAATACAGAAAAGTGGGTTTTATTGTGATGGATGAACTTAAGTCATTTTTATGTCTTTTTATTTCTAGAATGTATAAAAAGGAACAGTTCATCCAAAAAACTGCAAGCCATCCAATATGTAGATGAATTTGCTTGAATGAACTGAAACACAAATCCATAATCCTTAATAACACTTCCTCTAGGAAAAAAAACAGTCTGGTCTGAATCAGGAATGAAAAAAAAGAAACATTTTCGGGTGAACTCCTCCTCTAAAATGTAAATGTGAAAATCGGACCAAACAAGCTGTGCTCCTTAAATTATTCGTATGACATCACCTGGCAGAGGTGGAGCCAGCAGCTGATTGGACAAGAGCTGCAGGTGCTCGAGTGTGATGTCTCGCACGGCGGGGATGTGGAAGAGCCTTGTGAACGTGTGGGGGCTCTTGGGAGCAAAGATGTTGAGCAATGCCATGCGGCAATACAGACGCGCCAGAGCACTTTCACAGCGCAGCAGCTCCCTGAACACAATACTGTATGTTACTCGAATATGGTGTTTAAAAACTCTTTCAGTAAAAACCTGACATTTCTGAATTGACAGTATGAAACGTGTCTTTAAATGCATTACCGATGAATCTGGATGTTGCTGCTGTCCAGAGACACCAGGCCGTTGGCTGTAGCCCTGCGGGACCCTGCCGGGGGCCTCTCCAGCATCTCAATGGGGTACCAGTACCGAACCAACACCCCCTCACTGCGCAGATACGTCTCCACCTGCACCAGCTCATTGGCCTGTCACACAAAAATCAAGATCAGTCACATGTCAGGTGCATTTAAAAGAGGCTAAAAGGAGTATCAAAGCCTGCAAAGAACATGTATTGACTATTTCCATATTGTGAAAAAAAATGCAAAAATATTTATGTATATATGTTTATATTATTTAATCATTCTGCTGATTTTACTAGGAAAAAAAATATTATGATGTTCTAAAATGATTAAAATCCAAATTTGCAAAATATAAAAACTAAATTAAAATAAAATAACGAATAAAATAACCAAACACAATCACCACGAATATGCTAAAATTATTCAAATAAGGTTCTTAAATAATTATTTATGAATTTTTAAATGTGAAATTACACATTTTTGTGTGCTTACTATTATTAGATCATCCTAATCCTCAACATTATTTAATCTCACAGCCATGTCAACGTTACGAAAAAATATTTACATTTATGTTTAAAATTATGTTTTCACATTATTAGCATTAAATTATAAGAATGTTGTAGAGAATAATGCTGCATCCATTAATAACAAATTGTTTCACATCTGCATGATTCACATTGTATTTCAATCTTAGCAAAAATAAAAAAAAGGTGTTATATTAAATTAAATTAAGAACCAAACACGATGGGCATTGAATCACCTGTCATAAATATGCAAAAAGTATTTGAAAAAGGTTTCATTTACTCAAATAATTTCAAAGTATATAATTAGAATTTATAGAATAAAATTACATCATATTTTTTTGTGTGTGAAATAACTGTTTGTATGGTTTCTTTTCTGCTTATGCTGATTAGTTTGGAGGCAGATACTCACAGAGTCGACGTCGAGCACGACTCCATGCAGGCCGAAGGTCTTCAGCATGCCCCGGATGGCGAACTTCGGCAGAGCCGTGCTGCCTGTGCTGCTGCTGGTGTTGTTTCCCTCGGGGCAGCGGATGCCCACAGTCAAACCTGAGGGAGAAGCAGTAACACTACTAACCTGTTACCGTAGCAAAAACGTCGACTTAAGCTTCATTTACAAGTAACAAATCCTGCAGGCATCCCAGTCTTTTTTTGAGACAATGTCTGCTTCGCTGGCATTTCACGTTTGTACGAGTCAACATTGCATTTGCACACACAATTCAAATTCATGCTTTTTTTGTTCATCTCCAAAATTAATATAAGAAGAGAACGATAAAATAATTGCAATTTCAAATAAACTCGATTAAAACAGACCTTTGCGGACTTTATCGATGGTGAACTTGTTAGCTTCATCTTTGATGTCCTCGATGGTTGGGAGGTAGAGGTCACGGGGGATACCTCCATTCTCTTCATACAGGAACTCCACAGTCTGACGAGCGATATCCACCATTCCTGTGCGATAAAACAGCATTATTCATGAGACCCACGCAGAAAACCTTGAAGAAAGGAAGTGCAATTAATTACACTGAAAGTGCACTTTTAGCATACATCTAAAAAGATAAATAAAAAATGTACCTGCGGATCATCCAATATTAAAATTAATAAAAGGGCACTCAAGAGATTTAAAGAGAGAGATTTCATGACTGTTTCTTTTAAATATGCATATGATCATGTGAAATGTTTTACTTTAAAGTACATTGTGTTATCAGATACACTTATTTTGATGTGTTGACTGACATACTAAAGCGCATGTGAAGCACTTGATGATCATTATTAAAGCTAATATAGTTTAAATGCAAAAAATTGCAACTTCAAGCTAAAACAAATGTTCCAAGTTTCAATAAAGTGTATTTCGGTTCATCATAAAAGCTTGTCAGTACATTCAACAGTACTTTAACCATATTTCAATGAAAATAGAAGTCGATATGAAACTATATATAAAGATGTACTTAAGTCCTACTTCAGTGCATTAAAAAACACTTTAGACTAAATGTATTTCATATTTTAAATTATAATATATTTTCAATTAAAACAGTGTCTGAAAACATTGCATTCAGTTTGCATGCGGTACATTCTTCGTATCATTATATCATGTACTCTTTTTAAAGTATGCTACTGTGTCTTCAGCCACTGCAAATAAACAGAGATAGGCGTTCATTCACCCAGCTGAAGGGCTCCTTTGATCTGGTCCAGGCCGGACTTCCTCTCGGCCTCGTTCCTGAAACGACGGCGAATGGTTGGAAAAACTTTGGTTTCCCACGCTTTCACTAGCAAAGCGTAATGATCCTCCTTTACAAAGAGAAGGCAAAAGAGTCACAGTGTTAGGGGTGTGTGTGTGTGTGTGTAGAAGGCTTGCGATGAAGTTATGAGCGCCTCATACCCGAGGAATATCTTCGTCATCCTCATCATCACTCTCATCATCAGCAATCGGCGCCGGATGAGCGTTTGGCCCCGAGACGACCAGATTCTCATAACTCAGTTCAAACTTGTAGTGACAAGAGGCATCGCTATTGTACTCTGTAAACGAAACGAAATCATAAACTCAATCTCACCTGCCTTCCTGATTCAGTCAGATCATTCATTTACTTCTGCGGCAGAGGTTTTGAAAAAATAAATCAGTCCCTTTTTTTATTTGGCAGAGATGCATTAAATTGATCAGATGATTCTATTTCAAATAAAAGCTGTTCTTTTGAACTTTCTATTCATCTGTGATTGAATCATGAGAGATAAAAAGTATCAGTTTCCATAAAAATATGAAGCAGCACACACTGATAATAGTAAATATTTCGGTAACACTTCAGAATAGGGGTCCAGAATAATGCATTAGTTAAGCATTAATTAATGGTTAATTTGTTCACAATTAAGCATTAGTTGAGCAAAAACACACTAGTAGTTAATGATTAACTAAACATTTTAATCATTAATTAGTAGTGTGTTTTTGCTTTCAAATTAACCATTAATTAATGCTTAACTAATGCATTATTCTGACCCCCTATTCTGAAGTGCTACCAATATTTCTTGAGCGGCAAACCAGTATATTAGACTGATTTCTGAGGGATCATGTGACACTGAAGACTGGAGTAATGATGCTGAAAATACAGCTGTGGATCACAGCAATTCGATTTTACAATATATTCACATAAATGTAAATTTTTGATATCATTTTGAATGTATTTTTGATCAAATAAACGGAGGTTATTTAAGCAGGGAAGACATTAAAACATCTTAATTATTCCAAAGTAGTGCTGTCAAATGATTCATCACATCCAAATAAGTTTTAGTTTACATAATATGAATGTATATTTACAGTAGCATGCAGCATACATTTAGAAAATATTTACAAGTATATATTTATAATCATATAATTTGTAGCCCATATAAATATATTTAATACATAAACGTAAAATTTTTCTCAATGCACATGCATGTGTGGGGATTGATATATACATAAAATGCACCCACACATATATATTATGTAAACAAAAACGTTACTTTGGATGCGTTTAATCCTGATTAATCGTTTTGACAGCACTAGTCCAAACGTTTGACCGGTGCCGTTCATGTGCACAGCTCTTTTGATCTGAATCTATAAACTGGGTGGAGTGGACTGACGCTGCTGGGCTGTGACGACCGCAGCGATGTGACACGGAGGACCGTGAGAGCCTGAGTCAGACGCCACACTCGTGCCGGCGTCATTGTCGCTGTCGGAGGCCATGGCGAAGGGCAGAGCCTCGAAGTTGGCGCTGATCTCCTCTGACAGGTCCATACAGAGATCGGCAGCGTTTCGGTGAGCCTGTCCCTCTGCGTACGCAAACAACCGGCAGCCGAAGTTGGCGTGAATCTTCGTACTCTGAAAAACAGAAGCAAGCAGGACTAAAGGGGAAATAATGAAACCAGTAAATAGATATTATACGAATAAATGTACCCAGAGCAATTACATCAGCACACTTTTAGCTGATTAAACCACCCATAAAAATGGACGTCACTGAATATCCCAAAACCACAGAACTATATGTAATATTGAGTAGATATGACGCATTATACCCTATCAGGTGCCCTTCATTAATTACGCTGTGCACTCTGAAATGTATATCCATTTTACTTATTTAACGTCTTTTTGTTTCATATTTAATTTTCCTTCTAATTTATAGTCTCTGCTTTGTATTGGGTGCAACATCATCGTTTGAGTTTATAAAATTAATTAGCAAATGATTCCTCCTAAACATCCACTTTAACCTAAAAATGAACTGAAACCATTATTAAGCCTCATTATGCATCGTGTGCAAACCTTCTTCTGAATGTGGACTACAGGCCACATGCCTCCGGCCACGTCCTCCAGGTACGGAGCGAGACGCTGACCGCAGTTGGTGAAGTACACTCTTCCTTTGGGAGGCTGACCGGGCGGAGGAGGAGTGCCTTCTAGACGCTCCCAACCGATGCCTGCAACATCACCTGCGTGAAAACACACCGCACCAACCATCAACAGAACAGCTCCAGAACTACACAAGAACAGAAAAACAGTGGCAAATGTCTTCTACCAGCACTGGTGAGTGAGTTACTAAAAGTAGAAAACCTACTGACATATTCTACTGAAAAACTTTTTCAGTAAGAGCACGAGAAGGGCAGACAGAAAGCAATAGTTACAGGGGTTAAAGAAAAGAATAGACAACTCAGTCTAAAAGTTAAGGGCTAAATGCTCAAATGAATAAAAGCCATCCTGTCTCACCTGGAAGTAGAGCCACATCTAGTCTCACACTCTTCCACTGCAGCAAACTGGAGCCATTATAGTGCACCGCCCTCCCGTTACTGAGCCGGAGACAAACAACACAGACAACACATAAAGAGAAAAGAGTCAGGATGGAAGTCCACGCAGCACACATGTGCCAGACGCTTTAAATGTGAAAAGTGCTGTGGTCAAGTCCTGTTGGTATCATCTTCATTTCTTTTTTTCTGGAACGGTTATGCATGCTCTATTGGATTACTGTTAAGTTGTGGAATAGTCTCCCGGTTCATGTCAGATCTGCCCCAACTTTACCTTACTTATTTATTTTCCATGGCATTCGATATTCTTTGACTTGCTTGTTTTGGTGGAACGGTTTGTTTTCTTGTTTGTAATCTTGTTACTTTGTATACTCTGAGCAGCACTTCAGTTGCTGTGCTATATAAAGAATGTATTGTATTGTGTGTTAAATGGAGCGGGTCAGTACTTGTGGAATAGACAGGTGCCCACGGGACTGGTCCAGGCGCCGTCTCGCTTCTCGGCCTCCGGGGAGAAACCAAACGACACTATAGGGCCACTGTCATCCTCTGAGTCCCCGAAAGAAATAACCTCGATCTCCCAGTAAAAGGAAGGGGCCTGGAAAGCAGAAAAATACAGAGAAAATTAGAGACACATACAGACTAATCTTATTGGCTATAAACTAGCGTACAATAGATAAGAAAAAAGAAAAAAAAAAGAAAGTGAAACATTATTGTAAATTAAAATGGCTGTTTTAATATATGTAAAAACATTTTAAAGGATCGTTACTTCAGTGTCACATGATCTTCAGAAATCAGTCTGATTTGGTGCTTAAGTAACATTTGTGAAATTTGTGTACATTAATTTTCCATGGCTTTCTAATCTCTCGTACGAGATGCGAGCGCAACGGGGATACCCGCCGAAAATGCGATAAATGGGCAAAATGCACCACAAACAGGATGTGGTTACCTGGACAGGCACAGGTGAAGTGGCGTAGATGAACGTCCCTCTGGGAAGGCCTCCGCCTGCGCTCGGATCGGCCAGAAAGGTCACAGAGGTCAAGTGTGAGGAGAACATGCAGGCGCGTACCGGCGGGAAAACACGTGACGGGCACCAAGTGATTTCCTTGGGCTGCAGAGAGAGGAAGACATTGTGTTGGCTAAGCAAGGTATTATTAACGAAAGCACTTTCAGGCAGTCAGAAGGCTTTGGAGGTGCTTTATGTCTGAAAGTTGTTTTGTCCATATATGGCAAGCAGGAAAGTCCTCTTGAGTAAACTCTCCTCTC
Source organism: Enteromius paludinosus (assembly GCA_032361165.1). Classification (NCBI taxonomy): domain Eukaryota; kingdom Metazoa; phylum Chordata; class Actinopteri; order Cypriniformes; family Cyprinidae; genus Enteromius; species Enteromius paludinosus. The sequence goes on along the minus strand of JAUMHQ010000296.1, from coordinate 4,568,438 downwards.
GATCACGTTAAACGAAGCAGTGATGAGGCTCATCTCACCTGTCGTTGATCTGTTTGCACTGGAGGAGGTGGAGGACGAGCGCAGTCTCGATACAGCATCCGAACCCGCTCACACTGAGCCTCAACCATCACTAAACGCTCTCCTGAAGACACACAAGACCAGGGATGCCAATAAATATTGTAAAGACCTACCAGTAAAAGGTTTTAATTATTAAAAAATAAATAAATAAATATATATAAGGATACACTTTATTTCGATAGTCTATTTAGACATTCTACTAACTATAAGTAACTTTGTAACTACATGTCAATTCTCATTAACTCACAACTACATGTGTACTAACTATCTGAGTAGACTGTTAGGGCAGGTTTTAGGGTTGTGAACCTACACTGGTCTCCCGGTTTGGTTCGATTACGATTATTATGTCATCGATTCGGTTCAATACAATATCTCGATGTATCTCGATGCACTGCATACTCAATTTTCAATCTTAATTCACATGTATATTATTTTTTTAATAAACACAAACAGTCAGATATATGAATTCTTCCTTCTCAATGAAAACACACTTCTTGAACAAATGTTTAAACATGAAATTATAATTTACATGACATTATGACACTTGACGGCTGCTCTGTCAGTTCTTCTTCATCAGTTAGGAACCTAGGTGTTCTGTTTGATAGCAATCTTTCATTTGAAAGCCATGTTTCTAGCATCTGTAAAACTGCATTTTTCCATCTCAAGAACAT
>JAUMHQ010000296.1:4522628-4533635 GCA_032361165.1 Enteromius paludinosus | reverse complement strand
CTGAGTTTTCTCCCTAAGCAGCACGCCAAACAAGCTTCGCTATACGCTTATGCCGTCAGAGTTCGAACTCGTGAAAATGAATGAATATTTAAAAATGTGGAATGGAATTTTTGTTTTGTGGCACAAATTTGTGAACCATCTGTGAAAATACCTGAACTTGTGCAATAATTTCAAATGAACTAATTTTAGATTTTAGACAACTGTAGACAAACACAATTTGATAAAAAGTAATATTATAAACCTATTACTTTCTACATGCAATTCTTGTAGAGCCTCCTTTAACTTAAAAAAAAAAACTCATAAGACTTCTGTCTGTAATTTTTAACCATAATTCTCCACAATTCTGTTTATCGGTGTAGACCTTGGTCAGGTTGAGTTTAAATTTAATGAACATTTATTGAACTTAACAAGTTTGAAAATAATGCTGTGAGGTATAGATTTACAGTCTTTACAATGAGACACACTGTATAAAGGTCACGACTTTCACAATCGTTTTATTAATTTGACTACTACAACAGTATGTTGTTAAACAACAGTACAATCTACTGAATGCTGTACTTCTGTCCCTCACAGACTCATATTTTAATCTGTCAATAACTAAATCTAACCCTAAATAACGTCTATTTCTGGGTTGTCTTGATAGCAGCTCTCTTTAGGTGACAACATCTGAATTGGCTTAAGGACTCACGAAAACATAGTGTGAGAACAGCAGAACCTTCGGTTTTGTTTCTTGCGATTCATTTAGGAGTTTTCAAATATTTGCTAAAGAAAAGGCTGCATAAATATTGACATGCTGACGTCTTATTGGGTTGACAAATATTTTAGGGCACTTCCCAGACAATTCAGATTCACAATACTGGGCATGAGTCCACCCAATCTCTGGAACACAAACGAAGAAAGGGAACTTAATTTTTGCATAATTCATTTAAACAAGTCCAGTTGTTTAAAAATGCGTTATGCTAAACTTTGTGTCTATGCATTTAAAACATAATTTTTCTAATGTCAAGTAAAAATACTATTTTAAACATTATTTATATACAAATTAAAGTAATTAATAACTGTATAAATGTAAGGATATGTTACAAATGTTTCATTATTTCTAACTCCAGAAAACCTCAAATAATTCTTTTAGTAATCTTTGTGTAAACATGGCATATGTATTGGCCAGGTTTTCATCAAGGATATCTCTGTTTTGCTGTGTTGATTATTCTATCTACCCTGACCTGTTCTCCAGTCTCTGCCGCTGAAAAACACTCCCATAGATCCTTTCATAATGATTTATACTGCCGTTAATTGATACTATACTATAAAACAATGAGGACCATTATCTGCGCTCATCAAAAAGCAGAAGAAAAAAGAAAGAGAAAGAAATAAAAAAATATATATATTCATTACCTTAATAAAAAAATATACAAGTAATTTGAATAAAAGCTCAGATGAAGTTGGAGTTGAGAACCGCAGAAAGTGCATTACGCACAAAATTAGTTGTTTCAATTTAGCAAACTTTACGTCATCGAATGCCCATTTTACACAAGTTGATAAGATTCTTTGGGATCTTAATGAAAAGTCTATAACATACTTTGGTTAAAGTCTCTCAGTGGTAGTGTAAACACCATCTTTACCCTGTCAAAATCAGCTTTATTTTCACCAAGTCGTTCCAGTCCATGTTGCTTTCCACTTTCTTCAGTGGAGGGACGAGCAGACTGTAAACATCAGCAGCGAAACGGTGTAACTAGTACGTTATTAGGAAAGGCCATTTGCAAAGGTTCTTAAAAAGATAAAGATGTAGATAACGCTGGATCACGAACGGTTGCACAAACATAGATCAAGAATTGGTGCATAAAGTTAGCCTTCAGCTGCTCAGATGGCGACTGCTATATTCATTAATACATACACCAACAAAACGCATTAATCTTTGTGCGATTTTGACTCATGAAATCTTGCTGTCGTGAACAGGAAACGTCAGACTGTACGAAACCCATCGCATGCTGTCGTTAACAACGTGCATGATGTCATCTGACAAGACAGAAGGTTGTGAAGTGTCGTACGCTGTGACACATCACAGCAGATGGCACGATGGTGTCCCAATGCCCATTGCTATTTGCGAATCCCCACCACACCCTACGTCAAGCAGATCTGGGCAAAATCAGGCTAAACTGTTTTAGTCTGAACAAGGCACAAGGATGCACTGTTTTCATTCACATCAAAGCATACTGTACATGTAGAAAATGTATCCTTGTGTTGCAGCTGACACAGAAAGAGTAAAGAGTACACAGTTTGCTTTCAGTAAATATTCTCCAAAATGGGGCTATGGTGATGCAGAGACACAGATGAGACGAATTGTTGAATAAAGACATTATTTTCTTTGCGTACAAAAAGCATTCTCGTCTCTTCATAAAATACGGATTGAATCACTGATGGCAGATGGACTATGTACTTTTCTGGTCCTTGACAGTGTTCATTACTTGGCAGTCAACAAGCCTCAGGGTTTTCATCCAAAATATCTTGAACTGTGTTCTGAGGATGAACAAAGCTATTAGGGGTTTGGAACGACATGGTGGTAAGTAATTAATGACACAGTTTTCATATTGGGGTGTAGTAACCCTTTAATCCTAACTTTTACCTAATTAACTGTTGTGTATTTACTAACGTTACGTTTCTGGAGTAATTAATGACAAAATGTTCATATTGGGGTGAACTAACCCTTTAGGACCTTTTTTAGACCTTATTTTATGAAAGGGCAAAAAGACTTTTAAGATCTCTCTAAACCCCACAGAAACCCTGAAACTATAGAAGAGTAATGTTAGGCATGTTAGTGAGCTAGGATTAGTCTGCAGTTTTATTTTCAAATATGTACTACATTCTACATTAACTTCATACACTGCAGCTTTGATTGGTGGCATCCTTCACCCTAAATCTGAATCTGTACTTAATCACAAAGTGATGTTGCTGAACTATTTATGCATGCATTATGTATGTTACTGCATTTAAATGCACCTATTTAGATTTTTATTCAACTCCTAATGCTATTTTAATTGATGTAAATTGCTTTTGATAAAGAAGATAATAAGCAATATAAACAAAAGTGTAAAGTCAAGGACTGTTCTTGGCAATCGGTCTCTTTGACTGACAAACACATGCAGAGATTTGTCCTGCTGGAATATCCCATGATTCAAACTGAGGTGAAAGTGTAAAAATTATGGCTCTGTGTGAATTATTTCACCTGGGATCTTCTATTTCTAACTTTCATAATCAGAAAAATTAGAAATATACATACATTTCCCATATATTACATTGTACTTTGACTAAACATCTGATACTTGGTCATTTTCCTCATAAGAATAATAAAATGCTATTCTGCTATCATATCCTAAACTGAAAAAAATAGTGTAGAAAGAAATTATTACTCAGAAATTTCACAAATTATAAAGAATGGGTTTATACTATAGCACACTAAATGTAAAACTAAATATAAATATTTTCCTTATATAAATAGTTTCTTGTAAAATGTACTGCATAGTATATACACATATATATTTCACACTTTCCTTTAATCAGAGGGCTAGTGACATTATGATGCGCAGCCTCGTTCAGCCCCTCCTAGGCCTTCACACAAAAGCGGGTGGTATAAAATGGAGAACACAAGCGCTTTCCGTCCTCAAACACCTGTGGAGGATACACAAATCCACAGGGCAAGCATGGGGAGACGCACCAGAATACTCATCTGGATGCTTGACTGGATAGTACTATACTTTGGATTAAGTGCCATACAGACAGGTAAAAAAACAACAACTTTTATTTATATTATATGTTAAGTGAAGTAAATGAATATACAGATTCTGTAACGTGAACTTGATTGTTTTATCAGAATGGGATCTGCTTTTCCAGTCTTACACCCTCTATTGTGACCATAAGCCAGAGATTCGTTTCGTGGTTAAGCAATCCTTGAGGCATTGTGTTGGATAATGGCAGTTTGACATTAATCAGTGATGTCAGCTTGGCATTATTCATCAACTGACCACTCTTAAGAAACCTCATATTCTTCTTCTTCATTATTTAATTACAATTATATAAGTGGAGTATTTCTTTATAGACCAATATGTGCATCATACAGTGTCCCTAGAAGGAATTTCTAAAAAAAGATATCTCGATATAGAAAAGAATTATACATTCACACACACAACAATTTTCTTTTAGAAATTACTCACAAATTTCACATATAATAAAAAAAAAAAAAATGAAAACGGAATTTGGAATTTCCTTGAAAATTCTTTTTTTTTTTTTTTTTCACATTCACAACTTTGAATATTGGTATGTTATTAAAAAAATAATCAAAAAATGTATATTTTTAAAATGACAGCCAGTGAAAACCTGGCAAGTTCCCTTTCTATATGAAAACTGTAATGCTGTAGATCTAGTGGAACTTTTCATGCAGTTTTATAGGAAATACTGTTAAATGTACAACAGAAGTGAAAAAGAACAAGTCCTATAATTTACAGTAAGAAAGTAAAAAAAAAAAAAATTATTGATACTTCACATTTGATGCTTTTTCCATTTCAATAATTGTTGATTTTCTTTGTTTTAGTGTTTTTATGTTACATCTTATGTTCTTCAAGTCATTTTTTCAACACTTTATAATAACTTTCATTAATAAATCATAAACAAACAAATAATGTAAGAATTGCATTGTAATTATTCAAAAGTACATTAAAGTAACAGTTCACCCAAAAATGAAAATTCTGTCGACTCCAAACCTGTATGAATATCTTTGTTCAGCCGAACACAAACGGAGATATTTTGAAGAAAGTTTGTAACCAGGCTGTTTTGATCACCACTGACTCCCATAGTATTTTCTTTAGAAGTCAATGGTGATCAAAATATCTTCTTTTGTGTTCATACAAATCTGGAAGTACTCGAGAGTAAATGATGACAGATTGTTCATTTGTGGGTGAACTATTCCTTTGAAAAACAAACTTGCAATCATTGTGTAATTTCTGTTATACTTTCAATGTATTTTAAAAATCTACAATTTTAATGACATATGTAAACATTAACTAATGACCAGTTAAGCATTATATGATGTTTGTAAAGGATTTATTAATGAAGCTTTAAATCATTGTAAACCATCTGTCAAAATCAATTGAATAAATGCACATACATTGGTACGCAATTATTAAATAAGAATCTGCTAATTATTTGGCAATCTTCAATACGTTAACATTAGCCCATTATCTCATATTTCTAGATATGTGAATATATATAAAGTAATGATTAGGTAAACCTTGTACAATGTATGTTAATGGTTTATTAACGGAAGTTATTCTAAAGTGTTGCTGCTTGTGAAAAGGCTGCTTTTGCATTACAAAAGTAAATTGACTGTAAATTAAAAAGTACAATGCTGCTATCGTTTTATGTAACCACAGGTGCTTTTTTATACAGTACACGGAACCAATTTAGATTAGCAATGAAACACTTGTTTTCAGTTTGACATTTCTTTGTCATTTGATCAATTCTGTTGTCCTTTCTCTAGAGGCTCATAACAAACAAGTCTGTAGCACATGGGGTAACTACCACTTCAAGAAATTTGATGGAGGTATTTTCCACCTACCGTCCACTTGTAATTTTATCATGTGCGCAACGTGTGGAAACAGCTACGAGGACTTCGACATGCAGATGAGACGTCAAGTAGTAAATGACCAACCAACCATCACTAACATCACAATGAAGCTGGACAGCACTGTAGTAGAGCTCACCAAAAACTCTGTCAGGGTAGACGGAAGAGAGTAAGTCGATGTTATTTCCGGAGGCCAGGGTTATAGCAATTGTTTGCAAAGCTTTAATTCAAAGTATATGTTTCCTTTTAGGATGAATCTGCCGTTTAGCCACTCTGGTATTCTTATCTATAAGAGTTCCTCCTACGTCAAAGTCACTGCTAAACACGGACTGGTGGCCTCGTGGAATGAGGATGACTCTTTCACTGTGAGTATGATGTCAATATGCGAAATACCTTTTATGTTTTTGCAAGCAAGTACGTAGCTGTAATTGCTCCTTTTAGGTTGAATTGGACGTGATGTACCAAAATAAGACCTGCGGATTGTGTGGAGACTTCAATGAGTTCATCAAAGATGGTATATAACACATTCAATAAACACACATTCCATTTTTATATGTATAGTACAATGCAAAGTCAAGTTGTTTATCAACTGCTAATATTTCAGTGTATTAGTTTTATAAAACAGCAAAGCTAAAGCATATTTTAATACATTTTAATTAAGATGTTGACAGATCTACATATGACTATGGATACTTCGCAAAGCCTGAAAGTCCAGCAGAGAGTTGTATGGAACACAGTTCAACAAAGCCATGCACAAAATTGGTAGGTTCTTAATGGATCTTTAATATTTGATATCCTATTTTATAATTATGTCATTTTTGTTTCATCTTTGTTCTTGGTTTTTCCTTCCCAATGGCAGCCGTATTAACCACACATAGGAAGGTCATGACATTTGGCACATTGATTCTGGTAGCACCCTCACCACCAGATAAAAAAAAAAGTTTTATTCTAGTCATCATTTTTTACTAAATTCATGAGCTCTGTATCTCATTTAAACAGTGCATCACTGTACCTTACCCCGCTGAAGAAAGGGGTGTGGTCAGCTGAGCTCATTAGCATTTAAAGGAACATGAAATTCAGTCCAATTTATTTGTGGTGTATTTATACTACTTTTCACCCCTCGTTTTAATTGTTGAATTGGCCCCTGAAAAAAATAATACATTGTGGGAACAAAAATAAAAGGTAGTGGGAACTTTTTTTATTGTTCAAAATTTTGGCTTAAAATGTTTCAGTATTTTTTTTTTTTTCATCCTGCATCTAACTTAAACCTCAACCTGACTGTAACAAAATCAACAGGCAAATTTTGCATAGTAGATGCACGTGTAATATTACTTTTGCATATAGATCACACCAAATTAAAGCATGAATTGGTGATATATTTTCAACCACCACTATATCAGAAATAGTGGTAGTTAAATTCACAGCACCAACTCATGCATTCATTTGGTGTGATCTTTCTATACTGTATGCCTGTACTGTAGCCCATCGTGTTTATTATGTACTTCCAACATTTCTTCTTGCTTTCTAGACATCAGTATGTGAGCAGCTGCTTTCAGGTCCATTTTTCAGCAGTTGTAAGGACCTCGTACCTCTTGACTCCTTCATAAAGGCCTGTGAATTGGACATGTGCCACTGCACCAACAGGACCAGATCCTTCTGCGTTTGCAGAACCATCTCAGAATATTCTCGCCAGTGCATCCGGGCGGGTGGAAAACCTGACCCGTTGAGGACTGAGCTGTTCTGTGGTAAGTTTTGGTAATTTTCAGCAGCCTGTTCCAAATCTGTTTTAAGTTGAAATCTCAATGGATTTAGCACTGCTTATTTATTATTAGGTAAGTCGTGTCCTTACCACAATATGGTGCATGAGGAATGCGGAAACCCTTGTATCAACACTTGTTCAAACCCTGACAGAAGTCATATTTGTGAAGATCACTGTATCAGTGGGTGTTTCTGTCCTGAAGGTATAATCTGGTTTTAAATGTGCAGTTGCTTGTTTTTAAAGCTTCATGCAAATGGCATCGCTCAAATGGCTATGATATACTGTGTTATAGGATACCTGTTTGATGACCTCACTGATAAAGGCTGTATAGCCAAGGATCAGTGTCCCTGCATCCACAATGGAAACATATATGAACCTAGACAGACTTACAGAAGTAACTGTAAAGAATGGTGATTATGCATTTTCTGTATATTAAGTTCATTTGTACCTCTTCACTACCTTGAGATTTTTCTTCCTTTGAAATGATACTGCTTTCTGTAGTAGCAGAAAAAAAGGTGTTTTGAAATAAAGAAACGTAACACTAACTTTATTCCCTTTGAAGCACTTGTGTTGATAATCTATGGAGTTGCGAGGACAGAGATTGTCCAGGGATTTGCGCTGTTGAAGGTGGTTCCCATATTACCACTTATGATGGGAAGACATACAACTTTCATGGAGAGTGTACTTATGTTCTTTCTAAGGTCAGTCTTTGCTAACATTACAACATGTACCTCAGCTCACATTCCACTGATCAGATATCAGATAGCATAAAGATGCAGTGCAAGTAATTTACACAAAATTTACTCCAAAGTACTCCATGCCAAAGACATGGCACGGCTTATTCATAATATTGCTCTCCACCAAGTTTTTAACTACTGAACATTCACAAATAGCATTAAAAAAATCATGTTTTACTCTGAAAGACTCTGGTTAAATGGCAAGAGCTGTGTAAAACTGTTCACAAATGTCTATGTTCCACTAGAAAAAAAATAAAAAAATGAGTAGTATGAGTAGTTTTCATTTTTGGGGAACAATAAATTTGCTCTCCGTAGATTCAAATATGTGTTGAAGTTAACCTCTATTAACCGCTAATTATGTTTGCTTCACATAACTATATGTGTCTTGGCAAACTCTAGTTTCAAAATTCACAAAAATGTATGGAGTTATTTTATGCACATCAAATCGGGACAGTGTTGTATTACTGCAAAGCCTGTAATGCTTAAAACGCTGCACTTGTGAGTGTTTTGTTATTAAGTTGACCTTAGAAACTGACCTAAAATCTAACCAGCTTTATTAGGTGTACATGTTGCACAGATTAATAATTTTTTATATTACAGCAGACCAGTGAAAATGAGTTTACAGTTTTGGGTGATCTGATGAAATGTGGCTTCATGTCTGAGACATGTCTGCAGGCAGTAACTCTTTTTCTCTCAAAGAGGAATATAGTAAGTTATTACTCATTCAAATCCATTTTATTTTCAATTACTTATATATCATTACAATTAATCTATTGTTAAAGTATGTTTTTATACTTTTACTTTTACTTTTTTAATGTGTTTTGAATCTTAGGTTTTCAGCATCCAGTCTGATGGAAAGGTGTTTGTTAATAGAACGTATACACAGCTCCCTCTTTCCATAGGTAGGTTATCAGTTCAGTGTGATATTCTAGTTCTTTATATTATTGTTTTTAATATTACGAAATAACAAAACAGGCCAAAATTAACTATTTTTTCTGTAGCTGATGTGATGATTTTCAAACCCACCACATTTTTCATCATCGTCCAGACATCTTTCAGTCTTGAGCTAAAGATCCAGCTCATACCGATAATGCAGGTTTACATAAAAGTTGATGCGACTTACAAGCAGAAAATGAATGGTAAGAATATTGGCATATTAAAAAACTTGTTTTTTCAAACTACAACATTCTGACCATTGCTTATTCATTTTAATTATGATGGAATAAGTTAATGGTAATGTGTAGCACATCTGTAACAGGGATGAAGAGACAAAAGACATGGGTATCCATCTTCAGGGCTTTTATTTTGACAGAAGTGGTCACAAACACAGGTTGGGTCAAATAATGACAGACAGGTATATCAAAGGTCCAGTAAACAGGTGTGGGTCTACGATCGGTTTCCAATAGACCAAGGCAAAGAGAGAAAATCCAGGTACACAGCAAAAATCCAAAAAGGGGCAAACAGAATCCAAATGGCAAGACGAAAGGGGTCATCTGAAAACCAGGCAGAGATCAGAACACGGCAGAACAAGACAAGGCAAAAACTATGACTAGACTACAAAACAGGAACTGGCTGTGTAAAGTAGCTGTCGCTAACAGTAATACATGCTAAACAATACTGCTATTAGAACAGGGTCTGAGTCCAACTTAAATACTGTCTGTTTCTTGAACGGAAGGCTGCATCCTCCGAAAGACACATTTGTAGACTGCATACGTCATAAAGAAGATATTATTTTAGAATAGTAACAGTTATAAAGTTGACTATTATTCTTAATTACGTGTAAATTATTGTATTATGCCCATGACTCGCAAATATAATGCTCGGGTAACTGAAATAATCCAGGCTTGACGTATGCCGCCTACAAATGCGTCCTCCAGAGGATGCAGTCAACCGTTTGAGAAATGGCCACTGTGTGTAACGTAACTCAAGTGACCGTGTGATTTTTATTTTTTTTATTTACTCTGGCTCTTCCAGGCTTGGTAATAATGGTGAATAGTGGCCAATTTTTTTGAAGCTCTGTAAATTGTATATATTCATCGTGAAACTAACCTATACTCCTCTTTTTTTGTGTGTATGCAGCTCACGGTACAGAGTGTGTGTTAGCCCATGCGAACGCTATATTCTGCCCGATGACACACACACTCTCTGTGTAGCTTGCATGGTAGCGGAGCACGCTGATGCAGCCCTTCAGCAAACTGATAAGGAGGGCTGCAGACATTGTGAGAGAATGCCCCTGCGTGTGCTCCGCTCGCAGAAAGCTTTTTAATGATGATGGAACTTTCATAAGCGATCCTCGCGGAGCTGGTTCCGCTCTCGTCGAGATGGAGCGGCGGCGGTGTTCATGGGGATCGCAGCTCGACCTCCATGATGCTGAACATGATGAGGAGGAATCCGAGACGGGCGAGTCCCTATCTCGATCCTCCACAACGGTGTCGAGCACCAGCCTCATCGCTCGGGAACGTAGCAGCGCTGAGACGTTCGCCACCGAGCTCTCACGAGGGACCAAGCACAGCTTCACCCGAGGGTGGGCTGTGTCGAGAAAACACCGTCCCTCAAATATCATCAGAAACCAGCCTCGAGAGACTGGTTCCCTTTGTAGACTATTTGACAGCGTGGAAACTATTGCCAAATGTGTCTCAATGGGTCCTGCGTACTGTAGAAAGTGGATACACAATCCAGTTCAGACGAGCTCCACCACAATTTGTGGGCGTCAATCAAACGATAGTTCATTCAGAGCAGGCTCTGGTGATGGAACAAGAAGTCAAAACTCTTCTGAGGAAGGAGGCCATCTAGGTGGTCCCTCCTCACGAAATCGAGTGTGGGTTCTACAGCCGCTACTTCATAGTTCCAAAGAAGGATGGAGGGCTGAGGCCCATCTTAGATCTCAGGGTTTTGAA
>JAUMHQ010000296.1:4490003-4509135 GCA_032361165.1 Enteromius paludinosus | reverse complement strand
GTATAAACATCATTACGCCTATGGAATGTCCCCATAAAACATGTAAACCCAACATGTGTGTGTGTGTGTGTGTGTGTATATACATATATATGCAGATTCCTTCTACAAGGTTTCAGTAAGAAATGAATTCTAAATTAATTTACATTAAAAAAGAAATTTGAATGTCTTGCAGTAATATTGTAATTTGGGAATCAAACAGAAAGGCTTTGTGTATTTGTGTGTGTGTGTGTGTGTGTGTGTGTGTGTGTGTGTGAGTGCGATCAACCCCCCAGATCACTCCTCCCCTGCATCCGTGCTGTTGGGTGAGTATCAGGGAGGGTCACCCCACATTCTGCTGCCAGATGGCCAAGCCATAGGAGAGTCCTCTATCTGTAATATTGAATCTAGAGGAGAGCCGCTCCCAATCCTAGTCACATCACATCCTGTGTGTGTATGTGTCAGGAGTGTTTATGCTTATACACACATGTGTACATGCATTCACACACCCGTTCCCAATGGTGCAGTTGGACATACAACAAAAAAAAAAGGAATGAAAGGTTCTTTATTGAAAATTGATGATTCCTTGTAGAATCTTGAACATCCACGGAATCATCTAGGGGAAAAAATTATTTAGATGATTGAAATTGTGTTCACACTAAGAAAACCAAAATGGCATCCATATGACTCCAGTCTCTAATCATCCATATATTAGGCTAGAGAAAGGATTACTGTAGCAGCTACAGTGAGGAGGAGGCTGAGGAGCCAGAGGGCAAGAGATATCCAAGAAAGAGGGTGAAGGAGAGAAAAGACAGGAGGGGGTGGAGAGCAGCAGCGATTGCGGGGCGGAGGAAGGGGCTGGCTTTAGTTTGATGTGAATGGGTATTAAAGACGGCACGCTAGAGGGACAGAAAAAGACAGAGAGCAATTCAACCTGCCCCTGTAGGAACCACAGGATGTGAGCTTCTTACAGCAAGCTGTCAACCGAGGATTGCGTTTCTGTATCAATATATCTGGGTGAAGCAAAAATTAAGCAGAGGGATCAGAGCAATGCTGGCGTGAGGAGAAGAGACAGAGGTCTTTATGTGGAGCTGAGATGAAATCTGGAAGGTAAGATCAGTGGTTTTTTTTTTGACACGAGCTTGTCCATACCACCCATGCACTGTAAAAATGATTATTTTCGGAGATCACTCGAATACTGTTTTAGTGCCATCTGAATTAAGTGAATATTGTCTCTACCCCATTTTTTTCAGTGCACGAGCCCATTCTGCCTTTGCATGTGCGGTTTGTGCAGGGGACACAAGTAACGGAGAGGCAGAGAAGAGGATGTGTCAACACAGTAAAGGGAAACACATTGTGAAGCAGAGGAAGTGATGTCTGAGGTTGAAACTATGCTCTGCTAGCTTCACACGTCTGCACGTCATCGCTGGCTTGCATTCACATACATGCACACACACACACACATTGAGCCACCGCAGACCTTTGCTGAGGATGTGCACTAGATGAAGACCGACAGACGACGAGGAGACAAAGAATACGAGGGTATCAGTGAAGACAGCCCGATTTAAAAAAAAAAAGGTAAGGATTTCACGTTTTAAGGAATTCGTGTAGGTTTGTGAAAACGAGGATTGTGAAGTTTGCACAGATGATTTGCACTGAAGCTATTTCCGCAAGCGCTGCTGCTGGTGTTGAAGGTGGCAAGGAAAATGCAAGATGCACCATAGTGTCTCTATCAATCTCTCTCATTTAGGATGGGGGAAGGGTCGCTCTCCAGGCTCTGGGGATACGTTGATAATAGATGAGAACGGAGGGAGAGGAATAAGAATAGGAAGAGCATGGATATCTTATGTAAGCATGCACAACAAAGGGTACGGCTGCATGGCTTTTGACGTCAAGCACTTGAACCTGTGAAACTGATGGGAATGTAAGGGACTGCACAGCGTTGTCTTGCACCTTGACGCATTTGTTGGGCTGCAGTGTGATGATGTCTTTTCTCTTCCTCTCAGTTATCTCATGCGCTTGTTGGGTTCATTTGATTGGTTTTGGCCTGAGGTGTGATTCTGGTGAAAATCATTACTCCTAAACAATCTATGAGAGGCTGAACCTGCGTCAGATATATCGGAGTATATCAGGACACACTCTACAATTGCACGCTCCTAAAAAAAAAAAAAAGTGAAAATTTACCATTTAGCTTTTTTTTTTCTTTTTTTATGTAATATACTTAATATAAAAGTTTATGCTTGAGCGTGTACTGAGTGTGATGTTTTAGGACACTTGAGCTTGCCGTATTTTTTGACCCACTTAAGTACATCTTTATATGCAGAAACACAGATTGCAGACATTTATAGATAACAATTACAGATATTAAAACATCTTTTTTTGTACGTTTGAGAAGATGCTACAGCTGAAAGCATCTAAAATGTAGTATGTATGTACAAATATAGAAATGTAAAATATTTGTAAATCATTTATATCATATATATATAGACTTTTAAGCAGTGACATTTTTACCGTTTTATAGAAACAGTATTCCTATACATTTTTTAACCCTGTCACTAAACCGAAACAAAAGCAGTGGCAATAATTTAAGTTACAGTATATCACTATGTAGATAATCTCTCATAACTCTAAACCAAACCTTAACCATACAGTATACAGAAAAACGTAACAAGTGTGTGTCAGTGCAGTCTGGCGATCAATAATAGTAAAAAATGACTGAAATGTTATTTATGTTCAGTTTTTTATGTGTAGTTTTGTTTTAAATTATGTGAATTCGAATGTAACATTTAGAATGAGATTGAAAACCAAGCCATTGACATTAAATCACCCGAGACCTCTTATAATGAATGAACTGGATGAATACATTCAGTATTTTTGTCTCTTCTTCCATTTATCTTCCACTGATCTGCTGTAACATGCAGGGCAGGCTAAATATAGAGTGTAATGTTAAAATGGCACACTTAAATATTAAATGCTTCGACCCAAATGATGAGAAGCTGTGTTGATGTAGTTGCTTGTCATAATGCTCTACATACCCTGAGAGCTAGAGAGCGAGATGGATCCCATTATCACTAGATAGGCCACAAATATATCCTTCGCTGTCTGGACAGCACGATCTTATGAGTATTTGTGTGTATTTTGCTTAAAGTGTGATTCTACCAAGCGTACATTATCTTACATTTACATTAAAATGCACACTATTGACATACTGGCAGCGTCTAAAGCATTTACACACTAACTGTATAGGAGTACAAAATATTACAAATCCTTAGTATGTTAATAATTAGTTCAGCTTTAGTTTATTTGAATGCATATTTAGTTTGTTTCTTCATCAGATTTGGAAAAATGTGTCATTGCAGCACTTGCTCACCAATGGAAGTGAATGGGTGCCGTCAGAACGAGAGGAGGTGTGTTTAATTTGTTTCACTGATATTTTAACATTAGTTTGCACCGTAAACTCTTATTATGTGGTTATTTTGGTGTCTGTGACAAAAAACAGAGCATATCAAGTGCTCGATTAGCTGTCTGTGTGACTTTTTTCATCTCATTGTACAATTGGTTTGTGATATAGACGGTTTCATTGACAACATAAAGAATGGTTACTCCGCATGCATGCTTTTGTGGCCCGTACACAGCTTCCAGTAGACATGAGCTGCATTTGTAGCCGGCAGCACTAACCAGACCGATAAACAAACACAGACCGGAAGTTAACTTAGGTCCAGGTGCGTGCGCACTATGAAACTGTTTATATCTTTGAAATGTTAGACTATTTGGTGATAATGACAGTAACCCAAGAGAAGTTGGGTTGTAGTATTGTTATAATGAGAATGTTTGGGGGCTGAGCAATGAATTTACATTTTAAAGGAATCGACTGAAGGTAATCCAGAGATATTATACGCAACATGGAAAAGAAGTTCATAGAAGAAGTTCGTACATTTTTGGCTGATGTTGCCAATGCATTTTGCAGAAGTAGTATTTTTCATTCAGATAGAGCATGTTTAACAGCAACAGCACTGCCTGCCCACATATCGCTTGACATGTCTGAAGACTCAACTGGGATCAATGCTCTCATCTCGCAGTATGCTATATGATGGCAGACATCGCAATGAATGATAAACGGTCAAGGAACCGTTAGAGCAGTGTGACTTTTCTTCTGCGGTGAGGAAAGCAAAAACAAACGCTCTCAGACTCAACTGTGGGCACCCGCACACAGAGAGGACGTTTGTGCACAGTTTCTGTTTAATTCTGTCTGGCCATCTGACAATTGCTTGATTGTTTGAGTTACTTCTGAGATCTGATAAGAGGCCTTTCAATAGTCTCCAGACATTTAACCACTGGCTGGTTTGATGTGCTGGATGCAGTTGTATCTTCTGCTGTGACTGAGGGGAGATGCATATTATACAGTAATTTCAAAATGCATTTATCATAGTACTTTTTCCCCCTCTGATCACACAAAAGATTTTAGTATGCTTAGGCTGTGATTTACTAAAGGTTCTAATTTGCTTGCGCAGTCGAACAAACTGCATGCAAACTTTGTGGTTTGAGAATATGTACGCAAACAGAACCATGTGTTAACAGACACAGCAATATTTAAAGGAAGCTTTGGCACGTGGGATTTGTATGTATATGCATCTCACTTGAAGCCAAGGATGTCAGGGAGACATTTTATCTCATGGTGATTCATAACTCTTTTACTTTTTGGCAAATTGATGACTAATTTGTTTTCATGCAATCTGCTTAATAGTTAGTGCAATAACAACTTAGCACAAAATCACATAAATCTTTTTCTTCAAATTGATTACGTAAGAACATCATCGTAAAAGAACGTGGCCATGGGTGAGACTGTTAATTACCTTTCATAATCAGCAAATCACAGGGTTTATAATATTTAATAGATTAAAGATTTTACATTTTGCCGTAGCTTTCAAAAGTGAAACAGTGCTTCAGTCCCACTCTCAATCACTTTTGTCTCGTATAACTTTTAGCATCTCAATTTCCAGCCTCATTATTCTTAGTCTTTTTTGTTCACTTAGTTTGCATTTGTGCTTAGCAGACTCTCGCAAAACTTCTTGAAATGAGCTAATGTTTGAAACCTAATGGTTTGATGGACAAATCAAATGAGCTTGATGTTAGAAGAACGGAGCCCAGGGCTCAGCTCACCCCGGCTCATTAATATTAATTAGGTCATGAATAGACTCTCTAGGAAGGTCATATCAAGCTATGTCGGTATGGCCTAGTTGATATTAATAAGCCACAAATGTGTAAATTCACACCTGATGCTTTATTTTCAGCTGATAAATAGCCTGTGCTTTCATAGCGTTTGGCCAGACAGAAATTACAAAGATGTTTCCACATTATATTAATACATGTCAGTTCATGTTTTAATAATTGAATGGCATACCCTTGAAAAATTAAGGTGCTTATTTGGCACCAATGCTTCTATAAAGAAACTTTAACATTCATGGAATCTCTCCGTTTCACAAAAGGTTGTTGGCAGAAGCTTCTTCAAAGGTTGACCCAGAACGGTCCTTCCATGGTATCGCTGCAAACCCTCCATTTGGGACCTTTATATTTCACGAGTGTGTATGTTTCTATCAGTTGAAATGGTGCAATGGGAGGAGAATGTAAAGTAGGAGAAGGAGCAGGTGCAGAGACATCAGTATGGACAGAGTGGGCAGTGTGACAGAAGTATAATGGATGTAGTGATGGAGGGAAGGTTTTTTTTTTTCATTGGAACAGTTGTTCTTCTTTCCCATTTAGATATTTTAAACATTAATGCACATACACGTTAATGAGGACATGTTACAGACCACTATTGTTTTTATATTAAACTAATTATTAGCTTAAAAATGTTGCATGTGTAGAAATAAAACATTTTGGAGTAGTGAGGAGTTGTGCTCACCACGGCTGCATTTATTTAAGAAAAGTGTATTTAGTATGTAGGGATGCACGATAATCGTCGACCGATATGTAAAGCCGGTCCTGTAATCAGCAGGAAATGCCATCAGGTGCGTGATTTCGCATCGAGCCCTATATGGGCTGCAACGTGATCTCATGATAATGTGTATGTATTTTACGTAAGATTTTTTCGTTCTGTACTTTTACTTACCTTTTAACAGGCACTAAAACGGACAATACTGACGTATTTTCAGCTTCTTGACATCTTGACTACACCTAAAAATGAATCCTGATGAATACAGAAATGGCGGTATTCATTTTATTATTTTTGTGTTTTTTAGTTGTGTTTGCAACTGCATTATTAAACTGTTTAACATTACTTCATATGAAATGATGACGTTTCATTCTGTTCTGTGATTCCTGCTGCCAGTTGGTTTCCAAAAATAGGCCTTAATAATGTTAAACAAGACTTACTTAAAATAACTTTTCTGCAAATTACTTGTCATTTAAAGTCTGGGTGACATGGGCCACAAAAGGGGTTTTCTCTGACATGCTGTGAATAGACCAAAAACGCAACAATTATAAATGAAAACAATTTTATTCACGCACTGCAATCCTATTCTTTGGCATCCATGCGAGGAACACACCCAAATCCAAGCCTTTGGAGCAGCGAGAGAAGCCCCAGCCGGACTAAAAATTACAAATTGCTAGGTTTAGGTTTGTGGGTAGGTTAGGGGATCTAAAAATCTTATTGACAAAACAATAAAAATGCACTGATACAAATATCTTAATTGAATAAAAGCAACTGTTTTATGTATTTTAACACAAAATATGTAGCCATTTGTACATTTTAGCAACAGTAAAAAAAAAAAATTGTTCATAATCAGCATGTTTTTGCGCAGTTCGTCGGTGAACTACGGCTGTGTGTAGTATACAGTAGTCAACATTTGAAGTGGATTAAAAAAGTTGATCAAAATTGTCCTAAGACAAGAACAAATTTTGGTTTTAGGTTTTGATGAAAGGTTTTGATCCACTTCAGATGTTGACTGTATTCGGCTCAATGTTAAATCACGCACCTGATGGCATTTACCGCTGGAACGGCTTTACGGATAAAACGGCCGATCATTATCGTGCATCCCTAATATATAAGTATAATTATGTTTTACACTTTAAAGTACTTTATACTTTGAACTATTTTAAAATGCAATGTGATTTAATGCTGACTTTTCAGCATCATTACAGTAGTTTTCAGTGTCACATGATCCTTTAGAAATCAATCAGATTTGCTACTGTATTCAGTTATCGATGTTCAGTTTGCATGGATCTTATTATAAATGTTTAAAACGTTTGTTGCTGCTTAATATTTACGTGGGAATAGCAATGCATTATTTTTTTTAGGATTTTTAAACTTTGAAGTGATCTTATTGAGTCCCTTACTCAATAAAACTATTCATTTCTTTCCATTTTTCTTACCACTGACTTTTGAATGGAAAACATTTGGCAAAAACAACAAATGATTATAAAAAAAAAAAATCTTGAGCAGTAAATCAGTATTTTAAAATGATTTCTGAAGGATCATGTGACACTGAAGAGTGGAGTAATGATGCTGAATACAGCTTTGATCACAGAAATAAATAATACAATGTATGTAACAGTTTGTTTGAACTGTAATAATATTTTGAGATTTATTTATTTATTTTATTGTATTTTTGCTCATATAATGCAGCCTTGGTGGGTAGAAGTGACTTCTTTCAAAAACATGAAAAACCCTCGTTATTCCAACCTTTTGTACTTTTTCATTAATAATCACCAAACTGCTCCAAAGGTGGTACATTTTGTAATAATAAACCCATTTACACACAAGCTGTTAATAATACAGGAAGGAATGTGTACATACATACAGAAATGGGCCTATAGATAGAGGAAGCTGCACTCGAGAACTTTCAAACGCTAGTCGCATAAGGTATGAAATACTCTCATTTGAATTTGCAAGCTTAATTTCCTTCATGCTTTTTTTGTCATGCAAGTTCCTCTTCCTCTTAATGTGTCATAAAACTCCTGCCATTTCAAATGCGGCCAACAGGTTCAACAACTCTTCAACTTTCTGTCTGCTTGTGTTTCCTATCTATGTCTGAGAACATATTTCACATGAAAACATACGCAACATTGACCAGACTGTTTCATTTCACCTTCAATAACCAAACTGTAAACTTCCTGCTTGAGGTTTTGTTCTTTTTCTGAATTTGCATTGGAGCTGACGTTTGAAACATGTCCTGCGTGTGGTCTGATGGTTTGCCGAACCATCCTAAGAATAACCAGTCTTTCCATGCTTACAGTTCTTCACTACATTTTCTCACGGACACATTTATTGTGTCAGTCCTTTGCTATTTTTGTCAAACAGCCATTTTTGACACTGAACATAAAGTGGCATTTATTTTTTATTTAGTGTTCAGTGTCATATGCTAAAAATAGTGTTGCTTCGAGCACTGGGGTGACCTTGTACTAGCACCACATCAGGGGAACGCGGGAGCAGCCAATTTTTACTTGGGTTGCTCTCTAAGTGCAGAGAAGTGAGACACCACTAATGCACTATTTAGGACGCGTGTGAAAAACAAGTTTGCTTAAATGTACTGAATGTGTACTTGTAATGCAGTCACGCCTTAAAAGTATCCTTGCTAGGTGTCCTTGTTACACGTTACATGTACTTACTACTATTATAACAATAAATGATGCATAATTACATAGAAGTAACCCTAAACCAAACCCTAATAAGTTGTTTGTTAGCATTACTCAGTACCTAAATGTATAATTACACTGTAACAAGGACACCTTAAAATAGTGTTACCATATATTTAAAAAAAAACAACAACAACAAAAAAGCTACTTGCAGGTAAAATAATAGTTATTGCTTTGTTTCTCCCAAAAATGAAGATTCTGTCATTAATTACTCACCCTCATGCCGTTCCCAACACATAAGACCTTTGTTCATCTTCAGAACACAAATGAAGATGTTTTTGATGATATCAGAGAGTCATCTGTCCCTCCATAGACAGCAACACAACTGAAATGATCCCAGGTCCAGAAACGTTGTAAAAACACTGGTAAAACAGTCCATGTAACATCAGTGGATCAACCTCACTTTTGAGATGCTGCGTACACCGTATATGCAAGCTTTAACATAATCAGCTTTGTTTACATCCAGGTGAAGCACATGCATGTGTGTAATCTGTGGTTGTTTACGCAGTAATGTTCTCTAAAATGACGGAAGACATAAGTCATAGGAGAAGAGTGGTTGGTAACACTTCAGTATAGGGGTCCAGAATAATGCATTAGTTAAGCATTAATTAATGGTTAATTTGTTCACAATTAAGCATTAGTTGAGCAAAAACACACTAGTAATTAATGATTAACTAAAAATTTTTTTGCTCAACTAATGCTTAATTGTGAACAAATTAACCATTAGTTAATGCTTAACTAATGCATTATTCTGGACCCCTATTCTGAAGTGTTACCGAGTGGTTAAGTATATGATGTTAATTTTTGTTTTCTTTGTGTTTATACCATGTTTCTGAACCTGGTATTATTTCAGTTGTATTGTCGTCATTTTGAATTGTACTTAAGTCTTACTTAAGTGGGTCAAAAGGTCCGGCTTATTGCATATATACATTTAAACTGTAATATCCTTTTTTAAATGCATTGCAGTTAGCTTGCATTTATCTTAAGTGTCCAAAAACCTTACACTCAGATCACACTTAAGTATGTTCTTTTAAAGTGTATCATTTTCACAATACTTTATTCTTGTTTTCAAAAAGACAAAGTTGACTTCAGTAAACTAGCTACAAAAGTTGGATGTTGTAATAGTGATAAAGTGAAATTATCATCCTTCAAAAGCACTGCCTGTAAATATTGATTTTATTTTACTCGCTGTATATCAGTTGTTTATAAACATCGATACGTGCTAAATTATTCACAGAGCTTTTATCACAGAGCATTATCAAATTGCTGTGACAAACATGATGTAAGGAGGAAGTAAACATAAGATAAGAAGAACCAAGAAGATTTGAATTTTATAATTTATGTACATTAGTTATTCTTTTGTCTTGTGGAAGATCTCTCTTTTTAAGGGAATCGTATTCAAGATATTAGAGACACGCGTAAACTAAATCCAATGCCTAATGATCTCAGGAGATTGATTTGAGACGTGTGCGATAACTGCAATCTGTCTTTGTTGGCCACTTGTGATCATATCACATAAGACATGCCAATGGTGTAAACAGGACCTTAGCATTTTTTGTAGACAAAGTATGCACATACATTGTTCTGATTGAATGGAAGTAATATCTATTAGAGAGTAAGAAAGTAGAGAGACACTACAAATTGAACCAAACGGAAGTTAACCTTGTTCTTTCAGGCCGTGCAGGATGGCATGACACTTTCATTCTCCCAGCATGCATAAAGGTCAGCCGGCATCACATCATTTCCCGCCTAACAGGAAGCAGACCCTATAATAAGGGTGACAGTAAGAAACATATTCTTCTGTGAAAAAAGCACATTCCTCTTTGCTCTGCTTTCTGTTCTTCAATTTAAGTGTTATTTATATGTATGTGTTTATTAAGTGCAGCAGAATTCAGTGAGGTCAATGTTGGAGCCCTCGCGCCTGAAAGCTTTTTAAGCCTTTTCAATGTTTAATCCCTCGCCGCACACAGGGAATTTAAAACGGTAAGAAACACTGGGCATCATAGCGAGCTGAGTATCATAGCAGCTCGACAGGGTTTAAGTGTTTTGCGTAGGTCCGGAGGGTCATAGCAGTATTCAAAATCTGAACTGTTTTGCTGAAATATGGATAAATGAAATACGGGGGGAAGCTGTGACGAATTTGTGGGGACAGAAACAAAAATGCATTAAAAGAAAACCTCTACAACACACTATTAGATGTTTGATAAAGTAGTCAAAGCAAAGGCTAGTGGTGTCAATTACTGTTGCATGTCCACTAAAATGAATGTAATTATGCATCATTTATTGTTTATTTACTTGTGTGTGTGTGTGTATGTAACCTGAGTACCAAGGACAACTTCATTGATTGATAGTGGCATTTAAGTAAAAGTTTTTATTAATTGTAGCTAATTTATTAGTTACCCATGTATGATTATATTTCAAGATGTATCTTACCGAGAAATGATTCATTTTCTAATAGAATCAGGATCATGTGGGTGGGTGAGCCATTTAATGCCAGAGTAAACTAATACAACAATATAAAAATCAGAATTAGAAGAGCTTTATTACCAAGTATGTTTATACACACAAGGAATGTGACTTGACGACATGAGCTTCCATAACAGACATAGTGATGACGTATGTGATAGTGAAAAACATACATAGGAATAACATAGTAGAGATGGAATATATGAAGAGAAAAATAATATTCTATATACAGAAATACGATGTATACACTGTAAAAGAAAAAAAAAATCTGTAAAATATATGGTAAAATACTAGCAGCTGTGGTTGCCAGAATTTTTGGTTTTACGGTTTTATGTTAAATATACAGTTAAATCCTGTATTTACTTATAATAAACTGCAATAACTGACGTAATGTTAATATACCGACCTATTAAAGTAGTGAAATCTATTCTGTACCTTTGAAATACACTGATAACTACCAAATGCAGGTGGTGATGAGAACGTCACATGATGAACCAAATCCAGTAACAAGTAGCTTTTCAGTAGGAACTATATAGAAGGAGCTCAGTGTCATTCACACAAACACTAAACACCATCATGGGGACACTCTGACAAACCGAAATGTGCGATAAACATTCATTTAACAACATTACATCTAACACACAACCCTAATAAATATAACTGATACAAAAAAAAAACAAACTAAGAAACATAGTTATTTCAAAAAAGAAAAAAATTGTAAATGCAATGCAGGGAATTCTGGGAATGTCGGTTTATGGTGTTTCCCTGTAAATTTAATAGGAATTTTCCATTAAAATCGGTAATTTAACCATTACCGTTAAAATAGTGGTAATTTTTTACAGTGATAGGGGAAAATGTAATTGTTTAAATAAGTGTGCACACGTTATAAGTGTGCAGATATGTTCTTTGCAAAGTCTGCAGTTTACAAGTGTGCAAAATCAATGTTCAGATTATATTTTCTCCTTACAAAATTAATGTAATAGCAATATTTTACGTTGCTGTGCAAGTTATAAAAATTATGAAAACAAATCTAGGAATTATTGGGTTGTCTTCAAATGAATAGGGTTTGAGGCCTCAGAGCTGTTTCGTGGGTGGTAATATCATTAATGAAATTTACTGCAAAAAGTAATGTTCTACTACCCAACAGGGTTCGTTAATCTGCACATAGGCTACTAAAAAAATGTAATGCATACAAAATCTCTTTTAGTTTCGAAGGTCAGGTTAACCAAGTGCATCTAGAACTACTTTGTTTTTGACATTTATAAAAAAATAATAAATCCATAAATGAACATATTATCCTGTAATGCTGATTTATGTTTGTGCTTGTGTATTTGCCAGTCCATAAATTATATTTATGAAAGTGCAACTTATTCAGCATCTTATGTCCCTACAGCATAACTTGTTGTTCCTTCATCTTAAAGCAGACTTCCTGCACAATAAATTCTCAAATATCTGTGTATAAATGCAGATGCTTTTTTAGTTCCCAATCAGCAATGATCTATATGTAGATGCCTAACAGCCCGGTCTCATGGAAATGCATAAATAGTACGGCAAAAAAAAACGAGAACTTTGTGGTATTGCTACGCAAAAATGGACGTTTAATGGACGTATATGACACGCACGTGTTTGGCGTGCATAATGCGCAGTTTTCGCGTGCATACGATACGAAATTTGTTGGCGTGCATTGCGTACATATGATACGCATCTACTCCACAAGCCTACCCATTACAAAGTCGATCTTTTCATTTCTTTAATTCGTTTTTATTAGACGTACCATTTATACGCACATTCATGAGATCGGGTAGTTTCTGAAAATTTAACCATTACCGTTAAAATAGTGGTAATTTTTTACAGTGATAGGGGAAAATGTAATTGTTTAAATAAGTGTGCACACGTTATAAGTGTGCAGATATGTTCTTTGCAAAGTCTGCAGTTTACAAGTGTGCAAAATCAATGTTCAGATTATATTTTCTCCTTACAAAATTAATGTAATAGCAATATTTTACGTTGCTGTGCAAGTTATAAAAATTATGAAAACAAATCTAGGAATTATTGGGTTGTCTTCAAATGAATAGGGTTTGAGGCCTCAGAGCTGTTTCGTGGGTGGTAATATCATTAATGAAATTTACTGCAAAAAGTAATGTTCTACTACCCAACAGGGTTCGTTAATCTGCACATAGGCTACTAAAAAAATGTAATGCATACAAAATCTCTTTTAGTTTCGAAGGTCAGGTTAACCAAGTGCATCTAGAACTACTTTGTTTTTGACATTTATAAAAAAATAATAAATCCATAAATGAACATATTATCCTGTAATGCTGATTTATGTTTGTGCTTGTGTATTTGCCAGTCCATAAATTATATTTATGAAAGTGCAACTTATTCAGCATCTTATGTCCCTACAGCATAACTTGTTGTTCCTTCATCTTAAAGCAGACTTCCTGCACAATAAATTCTCAAATATCTGTGTATAAATGCAGATGCTTTTTTAGTTCCCAATCAGCAATGATCTATATGTAGATGCCTAACAGCCCGGTCTCATGGAAATGCATAAATAGTACGGCAAAAAAAAACGAGAACTTTGTGGTATTGCTACGCAAAAATGGACGTTTAATGGACGTATATGACACGCACGTGTTTGGCGTGCATAATGCGCAGTTTTCGCGTGCATACGATACGAAATTTGTTGGCGTGCATTGCGTACATATGATACGCATCTACTCCACAAGCCTACCCATTACAAAGTCGATCTTTTCATTTCTTTAATTCGTTTTTATTAGACGTACCATTTATACGCACATTCATGAGATCGGGTAGTTTCTGAAAAACAGGACAACAACAAGAGAAAAAATAACTATGCTGTAGGTTACACTGGAAATGGCCAGATTCAGTTTTATTAATTTTGATTTATAAAACCCTTCTCTTTCAATTTACATATATGTAAATAATGTTTCCTCAAAAAAATAGGCTATATTATTACAATATTAAATAATGGCCTACATAAATTAAACCTATTTTTTGTTAAGGTTATACCTGGGGTTGTGGGAAACATACTGTGTGTTTTTACATACAGTATTTGTATCTATTTTCAGCTATCAATTATAAAGCATGAACTCAAAACATTAAAAAACACATTAGCTGGTGATGCACCTGAAACCGAAAACAGGTGAGAGAAAGCAGAGAGGCCAGGATAATCATATTGACATTATGAAATATTTATGATGCTTGATAATGCATTCTAAATGTTTTATGCAGAGTAAACATAAATGACAAAAAGTCTCCACGTGAAGTTTAAAATATCCACAAGCATACAAGCAAAACATAATGAACATAATAAAACAAGCTGTGGATTTATCAACACCCAAATGCAGTCGCCAATATTCACAAGGCCCAAAACAACAATACAAAATGTCAAATAAGGCATTCATTTAGCCTGAGGTGTATTTGCAGAAAGCTACTTCTTTTATTCTTTTATATCAAATGTAAGAAAATTGGAAGTGAAACTGAAACTTGAATCGGCGGACTGAGAATGGGGTCTCAGTAATTTCCCATATCAGAAAGAGGAAACAGACAGTCGTGCGTATAAAAACCAACGTGTTAAATGCACAACATAATTAACACGAAATGCACTCCAGATTCTGTTGAATCCTTATTTGATTTGACCAAAACAAGCGTTCATTCATCATAAATAAACCCATCTTGGCTATTCAATTGCATGTGCAGTTGCCCTCCAATCCACCGAATTATTTATTCCGTGCAACATTTCTGCCTTTTCAATTCTGGCATTCGAGACTGCTGCATCTGCTCAGTGCGCATATTCTGCCCCCAAATCTGCACTAAGCAGAAAGCCCGTCTCTTTCAAGAGAGAAGAGTGTGAAATAAGATCTGGACAGCCGTTGAACCGTGTGTGTGTGTGTGTGTGTGCGTGAGAGAGAGAGAGGGAGAGAGAGATGAAACCGTCAAATCCTCGTCGTTCACCTTTAAAATACATCACCGCAGTGTTTGCGTATTGGAGCTTGGCTGGCGCGCGCATCGGAAGGGCTCGCTGCACCATTGCACCTGTTCTCGAGGTTGCAAATCACAGGAAGTCGCTGTGCAGAAACGACATATTCGTCGAGCTTACGATTGAGCCTAAAACACGTCAACTGAATTACCCAAGGGGGGTGGGGGGGAAAGGGAGAGCTGAAGAGACCAGACAGCTGTCAGACATCGCTTTGTTGTCGGTGAGTTTCATTCGAGAACGCTGTTTTAATGCGAGCGACACCGAATGCCACTGATGCAATCCTGTAAGTGAGAGAGGATGTGCTGTTCGCTTCTTTGTTCGCTCGGTGACTTCGTCCTGTTCCGGTTGGCATCGCTGAGATGTAGCAGGCAAAAGATTCATATCGTCGTCTATTCAGCGCGAGCAGCCTTTGTTGTTATAATGCTCATAAACGCTCGTTTTATCGTAAAGACATTTGTTATTAATCTCTTTGTTGTTATCAACTGCATCCACACTGCTCTTATTGCATCTTTTTTCAAGCGACATTTGGATGCAATTTAGTGCATGGATGCTCATAGGAAGGAAACGGCACATCAGCACAAAACGATGCGGAGAAAGAAAGACATGACCCACTCAGGGCGGTTCTGGGGTCAGTGGATATTCGGGTCTAGCCCAGACATCTGTGGATGCGTGTGGAGCCATCCATTGATTAAACGTTGGAAACATGAGAAGGCCTATACTTCCAGTCTAATGTTGAAAGTTGTAATGAAATAGGTCCAAATTACTGGCTAAAGCTAAAAAAGACTCTCTGATCTTTAACGAAGTAGTCTCACAATTTTCGAAGGGAAAAAAGGATTGTGGATTTTGCCTACCAAACTTTTGAAGTTCATTGCATTAATAGTGGTTTTAGCAGAAATGCTTCATTCATGAGAAATATTCAGATTTATGTTTCTGAAATCTTATGTGCTTTTTCCAGCTGAACAAAAAGCCAACACGTTGTTTTTTAGCGTCTTCAGTAGCGAGCCAATTTATCCTAAAGCTCCCAGCGTCAGTGTCTGACTACTATGTGTTTCACTGATTAAGAAAGAAACTGATCTGTATAGGCAGAATATTTCTTTGTCTCAGTCGACTTCCTTTTTTTAATTTTAGATATCTAAAGTTGAGTTTTCACAAGTCTAGTTAAAGTGCGGTCTAATGATATTAGCACACACACACACACACATTCAAGTTTTTCCTAGCTTACTTGTAGATGTCTGTAATATAAATGGCTAGACTGTATTTCTATTCTTATCTGTAATCATCCAGTTTTGGCTTGTCAGAATGATATTTGTACTTGTCAATTTTAAATGACATCTAAAATAACTACATTTAGCATAAACGTAGAACTAGTATTTTTAAGCATCATATACGGTTTAATTAAATGCATTATTACTAGCAAAAATGTAGTTAAAGACTTCTGCGAAGTAATTCTGACTAGTCAGAATAGCTTCTTACAGCTTTCTATTCACAGGCAACTCATT
Organism: Enteromius paludinosus; assembly: GCA_032361165.1. NCBI lineage: Eukaryota > Metazoa > Chordata > Actinopteri > Cypriniformes > Cyprinidae > Enteromius > Enteromius paludinosus. The sequence goes on along the minus strand of JAUMHQ010000296.1, from coordinate 4,492,557 downwards.
ATGGTAATTGCACCTCATGAATATTTATATTTGTTTATGAAAGGCCAGGCGGGAAAGTGTTGGGGCAGTGGATGAGGCCAAGAATGAGTAAAGCAGAGCATTAACGCTCTCTGTCTCCGGGAGACAGCTCAAAGTATTGACTGTACTGTAGTATTTTGGACAGATGGAGGAATGTTGAATATGTTGGCTAAATGTCAGTATCCATAAATGTCTAAAGAGATCTGTAAACATTTTGTTCTGCGTTTGATGAGGAGTAAAAATTTAGCTGCAGAGGTTTATAAGCTTGTTACTATATTCAAAAGTCATCATGTCATGATAGAGATTGAAAGTGTTTATTTTTACTATAAAGTTTTTTTCTGTAATTAAATTAAAGAGCTCTACTTTTTTTAAAATATATATAAAGTGCTGTGATAGAGTTCTGTATTTGAAGTTTTTACTAGTAATAACTAAATTAAGAGAGTTTTAAATAGACTTTTTACAAATGCAGCTGTAAAGCTCATGATTTTTTTTACTGTTGACATTAAAATACAAAACTGCTTGCCATAGTCTTGTTTTTAATCATTTGCACAATGGGAACCATAATAATTCAGATGATTTTGTCGTTAAAACAAACGTTATCAGGCATCTCTCAGTGACATTAATCTTCCTCTCCTCCTTTCCCCAAGAATGCAGGGATAGAGATCCTGAAAGAGGGTGTGTGCAGGAGCAAATAGCAAGGCAAAAATCATGCAACCTGTATGTAAAAAAAAAAATACTTGGCAAACATTGTTACATATTTTATGAGTACTTTCCGATGTATTGGCAAAGTTTGCAGGAAGCCCCCTCCTCTTGTGAGCAGAGCAGCTATTGTGCAGGTCAGCTGGGTGGATGTGGTCTGATGTACGCCATAGTCTCTATGCTATATTTGACACAAAGGAAGTGTATAAAAATGAAAAGTGTTCTACCTTTTCACTTCGTGTTTCTACAGGCTTGTGATTTTCCCCCTTATTGCAAGACAAATTACTGCATGATTTGTTAGATACATCGTGTGTGTCAGGTATTACCTACTCTATTACACAGCCACATGTAGAGCGTGCATAACGCATAACATTGAAGTTCTCGCATGGTTTTTGTTGATGTCGTTGTTCTTAATGTGAGCAGTCCCTGGTTCAAGAAGAGCCTGCATATGCAGTTCAGATGAATTGTCAGTGTGTGTAAATAAGGAATTTAGCACGTTTGGTTACATCTCAATTTGGTGGAAATCACTTGAAATCTTAATCTTTCAGTTAAGTCCAGCTGTGTTTGGGAGCCATGCTCTGTACTGAGTTATCGGAAGATGCGTGTGTCATCTCCCTAGGGTCCATCACTGCCTAGGGAGGGTTAACGTTTTGTGAGATTAGAAGTAAATGGAACTTCTGGAACAAACAATGCATAGACTGGATTATGGCTTCTGATGAAATGCATGTCAAAAATGCTCTAGACATTTGTAATCAATATGGATTAATGTATCAGCAGAAGTGAATGTGACAGCAGTCAGTCAGTGCATGTACAGTAGCTACTGTAGTAAGTCTGTATTTTCTGTGTGTCTCTGTGTAAATGTGTGGCATAGTTTCGACCTCAGTCACATTTTGCACATGTTGCTTTGAGCATCTGCACCTTCACGCACACATAAAATGCATTTCCAGAGCTGCTCTTTGAGTCACTTCAACAGCTTTACAGTGTTTTTTGTAATACAAAAATAATAATAATATGAAAAACAATAGAATCAAGTACACACTGAAGCTGACAAAATAAAGGTTTGTTTTAACTTAAACATTTTATTATCCTAAAAAAATTTCTAAAAAAACATTTTATTATTATTATAAGGTATATCATTAAATTAATACATTTTAATTAGGTTATAAACTGCTGCAACCCAGCATCTCATTTGTTTTGTTGTGATTTAAATATTAGAATTTCATTAGACATCATCTTTTTAAAAATTTATAATTTCTACATTATAAAATTAAAAACAGAATTTAGAAAAATAAAACAGATTTCATGGGGCTTTTGATGAAACTGTTTAACTGTGAACAAATTACCTATTTTATATTAATTTCTTAAGGTTCAGCAAATATGTAGAAATCATTTCCTTCTTCTTGAAAGGGGTCATGTACTGAGAAATCAAATTTCCTTTGATCTTTTGACATTTAACAGGTCAATGTATTATAAAAACATCCTGCACCTTTCAAAACCCTTTCGTTAGTTCAAGACAGCTTTTATTGAAACCAAGACCAGAAAACGACTCGTGTCAGATTATGACATGATAATCTGGTTAAACACTGCCTCCACAGGAGAAGCTCGATGCCTGCCTCTACATCGCTGCCTGTTTAGCTCCACCCACTGAAACACACTTGTCGTATACTAGGGAGGCGAAAACACAGGATTACGCCTTCAACAGAACCACACTGATGACATTACATTATTAAAATTCGTTGTGATCCTAACACCGTATATATAGGGGCAGTCGTGGCCTAATGGATAGAGAGTCGGACCTGTAACCCAAAGGTTGTGGGTTCGAGTCCCAGGTCCGGCA
>JAUMHQ010000296.1:4474216-4489903 GCA_032361165.1 Enteromius paludinosus | reverse complement strand
ATGCAGAGCACTAATTCCTAGTATGGGAAACCATACCTGGCCACTTGTCACTTCCTTTCCTTCCTTTCCTTTCCTTTCCTTATACATCAGACACAAGTGCATTAATTTCTCTTTCAGGTCAGAAGCAGCGCGAGGGTTTGGAATACGTCAGTAATAGAGCGCGACATTAGTTAACTGTCAGAGTTTTGTTGTGTCCGTCTGTGCCGCAACCAGTGTAAACAGGATTGCTGATTATAATTGGTTCTGTTGTGTATAGTTCCTGCTTTTTGCTTTACTTTGCTGAGTATGATACAGGCTTTTCAGAGAGACTAATATTAAAAGATAATGCTGTGCTGAGTCTGACTATTTTGGTTCCAATATTTATAGTTTGATATGTAAGGGATAATGTACAGCTAGCAGGTTGTTATTGCAGAATAAAGCCCCGACTGGCTTATGTTGTATAAGACTGAAGGGCTTCATTCTGCGAAAACAACCTGCTGGCTGTACATTATACTGCTTATTACACGGCTCTTGCTCCAAAAGTAAATAATAAAACAAAACAAATTTGAACCGGGGAGTCAGTCGAGTCATCTTCTATCCACTGCTGAAATCCACTGCTTTTGCTTTTTCAGTTTTTTATATTTTTTATCTGGGAATATCAAATCCTGGAAAGTGGCGACTGACCAATCAAGAAGCCGTGCAATAAATACTATTAATACGGTTTTAGCCCAAATTACAGATCATAGCAGTGGGCGTTTACTTGCAAGTCTTGAATGTGCCCTGCCTATAAAAACAGCCCATTCTGTCAAAAACAGGACATTATACAATACCTAAAAGTACATTTTAATGGTAAATTACTATTTTAATAAATATCAATATTTCATGTGATATAAAACATAAATTTTGTGATAATAATTCTGGCCATATCGCCCAGCCTTATACTGTAGCATATGCAAAGACAATTTTATGGATTTAAAACAAATTGATTTATTTTTGTTCCTTGCAAAATGCTGTTCCACAGCTTTATATGTTTCAATTAGTCATTTTATTTTACAGTTACTGTATACATCCTTATACAGTAAGTATTTCTTGTTGGAAATAAAGGTGTAAACCTATATAAAAAATAGCACAGTTTTAGTCAATACCAATGCCAGTGAAGTGCCCATTGATTTTCAACATCAAAGCAAAACCTTTTTTTTATTATTCTTCTTCTGCTGTTATTAAAGACAAGTAAAAAGCAAACATCTAGTAATAAAATAAGAACAGACAAAGCAATAGAATAAACAGAGCCAAAAGAGGATACAGTTTTTCAGGTTCCTACCAGCAGTCAAGTTATTAAATAACTTTAATATTCAGGTAACTTTTTCATATATTAATTCACATGTAAGCTACTTAAGTTGAAAGTCACAGTTTGTGGTTTTGAATAAACATATCTGGGTTGTGTTTTTTGGCATTACTTTTCCACACTCTTCACAAAACACATGTGCACAGAGGTCATTGCTTTCTGCTTAAACGGATCACTGACTGTTCAGCAGGATTGCCTCTGTATAATACTACATGCTTTATAAGTTGGGAAAAGAGGTTGCTCATCTTCAGCTGTTTCTCAATACACAGTACGTTTTCTGCTTGGTGCCAGATTGTTAAACCTTGTCCACATAACAAAAGTCTGACCACTTTTAATATAAGAAGTAAGTGATTGTTTAAAGTCAATTAACAAACCACTCTCATATAAATAACTTAAAGCGGTCATTCCCTCTAATAGCCGCACAGATCAATACAGAGTACAGCAGAATACAGTAAGTGGTGAAGGAGATTTTGCTACAGCATATAATGTACTTTTAAACAACACAATGTAATTTTCAAAAAACGCAACATCTATTATCGCATACAAACTAAAAATAACCTGTTTCATTGTGTTTCAGGAATACAGTGGAGGATGCAGCCGTGGTCTCTAAGGGTGCAGAGATTGTTGGTCGGCCGTGATCAGAGAGTCACAACGAGGCGTACCTGACTCGAATAAACCAGACTGGGAATCCAATTTCAGTCAGTCCACATACAGTCACAGTCGTTCTGCTGGATGCATCCTATAACATTTATGATGAGAGCAATCCTGTATGTCAGAACTTAAGATGTTTACAGAGAGATTGAAATCATCTCTGGAGCCTGCACGGCTGTTATTTTATTCCAAGGCAGAAGGTTGCGCTCAGCCCTTCTGAATATTTTAGTGAATGAGGAACCTATCGAACGGAGATCTGCTGGCAGTGCTGGAGAATTTCAGTTTTCATGGCTAGAACAAGAAACATTTGTGCCGGTCACTTAAGTTCCCCAAAAACTCCTGGCTCGTTCACCCAGATGCAGTAAATTGGTGTGGAGGCATAAGAAAAGGGGCAAGGGCAGCTGAAAAGTCAGAGCTTCCCACAACTTCAAATCATGCAGTCAGACGATCTCTTCATCCGCAAGTTTCGCAGGCAGAGCCCACGCCCGCCCCTAGGGAGAGTGAACTTTGACCCCAAGCAGGATGGTGGTGGTGTGCGGACACCAAACATGACAGAATGGCCCCCTCGGAGAGAGGGAGAGGGAACAAACAGCGAGAGCGTCACACCCAGCGCAGCTGCACTGAATCTGAGGACAGTAGGTCGCGGACACATTATGCAGCGCAGCAACAGTGATGTCACCCTTGGAGATTTGGATTCAGCGGGGCAAGTGGGGAGGAAGTTGCTCCGAGTAGGGGGGGACAAATCTGGGACCATTGGGCAGTGTGAGTCCCTCCACCGAGAGTACGGTAGCCTGTCCTCGCTTGAAAGACAAACCCAGACTGTAGATCCCAGTTCGGAAGATCAAAGTGTCCTCAGTCCCAATGCCTTGCGCTTCAGGGATCCATTTATACTCCTGGGTCTGCAAGAGGCCCCTCCGGAGGTAGATGGCGTGTATCCAGGAAACTGTCCCCCCGCAGCAGACACGTCAAAACCGGTTAAACCCCCTAAACCAGAGGGGCTCGGGAAGAAGGCCAAACAATCCCCTCTGCAGGCCCCTCAGTTTTCCTGTGACCATGTCCCAGGTGGTGCTTGGGTGCGCAATTTTGCACACTATGATGTACAGAGCATCCTCTTCGACCTGTCGGAGGCTGCAACCAATCGGGACAGCATCGGGCGCAAGAAGAACATCACGTCCGGAGCGTCAGCTGCCTCTCAGCTCCGTCCGCTTTCGCAATCCACACCTTCCTCAGTTTCTCAGGGTGGAGGCGGCAGCTCGGGGAGCGGAACTAGCTCGGAAGATCTAGAGCAGTCCTTGCTGGACGAAGGAGATGGGAACGATAATGATCTCCTGCTCAGCTGTCCTCACTTTCGGAATGAGATGGGTGGCGAGGAAAGCGTAGGGCTCGGCTTGCTGCGGGCCGGCATGCACAGGTGGAGGAGTCTTCAAAGTCCCAACAATGCTGTGTCAGTGTTAGAGGAGCCCAGGGAAAGCCACATCCAGGCACAGGGGAAAAGTATCTACTTCATAGAGCATGCAGACCTAGGGGCTCGGTACTATCACAAGTACTTTTACATGAAAGGTGAGGATGTGTGTGTGTGTGTGGCAAAGCATGTTTGCACTTTTTGAAGAAACATATCACATACTTATTTTTAGGGCGGCCCTCAACTCAAGATTTAGTGGTTAAATTGAAGCGATTAATCAACCACTCGCACATATAACAACCATATAGTTCATTTTATTGAGCCTTCAATTGCCTATAGCCTATAAGTACTCAAGCTCACACATATAGCTTGCCAGGAGGAGGAACCTAAAACACAGGTTCAATACGTGCCCTATATCAGCGATTCCCAACCCTGGTCCTCGCGGCCCCCTGCTCTGCATATTTTGCATGTCTCTCTTTGTTAACGCACCTGATTCTGATAATCAGCTCATTAGAAGAGAGATCCGTGCATGAGCTGTGTTCCGATTGACATGTACCCTACACAGTGTCCGTTAAAGTTTACTTCACTTCGGAACATTCATTCACAGATTTGCACCGTAAATAAGTGAATACGATTTAAATTATGTCTCGCACACTTAAATTCACTTCGAACTGGAATCATGGCGGAGTATTCGGTGATGTCCACTTCGCAGTGCGCATACGTTCGAACAGAAAAAATGACATGAGAAACATACGAAATGCGCAGAGCGGGGGACGCGAGGAGAGGACGAGGATTGAGAACCGCTGATCTAGCACAGTGTGTGCGAGACGTAATTTAAATCGTATTCACTTATTTGCGGTGCAAATCCGTGAATGAATGTTCGGAAGTGAAGTAAACTTTAACGGACACTGTGTAGGGACCATGTCGATTGGGAACACAGCTAATGCACGGATCTCTCTTCTAATGAGCTGATTATCAGAATCAGGTGCGTTAACAAAGAGGGACCTGCAAAATATGCAGAGCAGGGGGCGCGAGGACCGGCAACCCTATACCAACCCTTGACCTATCGATAGTGTTAACAAATGCAAAACTGCCCTAAAAATGCATTTGTTGATGCATCCGTGCCATTTCAGCTGCCTTTATGCATATTGCCTCTACCTCTAGTGTTCATTTCTTTTGGAAACTGCAGTCATATGTAGTTACTGGTACATATTTCGTGTATAAAATATGTTCTTGAGAATTACGTCATATGAAAGTATTAGTTTTCCATTTAGAAGTAGAAATTCTGCTCTGTCTATATAAATTGAGAGGCAAGTATGGATTTCTGTTATTGCACAATTCTGAGGAAAAAAAGTTAGAAAGTCAACTTGCAGTTGCAGTTATAAAGGATGAATTGTGAGATAAAAAGTCGCAGTTGTGAAAAAAACGTCAGAAATGTGTTATGTAAGCTCGCAATTGCAAGAAAAGTTCAATATTGCGTGATAAAATCTTGCAATTGCGAGTTATAAAGTCAGAATTGCTACTTTATATTTCGCAACTGTGTTTATTTCTCAGAATTTCAAGTTTATATCTCACAATTCTGACTTTATAACTCGCAATTATGAGCTTACTTTACATATCACAATGTCAGAAAAAGTCGCAATAACCTTTTTTTTTGTTTTCTTGTTCAGTGGCGGAAACTGGCTTCCATAAATATATGCCTCTGAATGGTAGATAGCTTAAGACACAAAGTTGTCCCTTAAAGCCCCTGTGAACAGCTGTTAGAACCGTAAAGGTTCAATATTTGCACATTTTGTTTGTCTTTTATTGCCTTTTTTTGACTGTTTTGGTTTAGTTGTCAGTCTTCTAAGACCAAATGTTCTGACTGAAAAGGCCCTTTTGCATGAAATGTGGTGCAGAAAAAATGTTTATTGAATGACATTTAAATGGCTGGTTAACACAAAATATGTGTTAGGCTTAACAAAATGCGAATTCACCCACAACAGTACAACAGATGGCGCAACAGTCACCATTCACATTCAGTGCTGTGAGATGTGACGTCAGTCCCTGACATTTCCTTTTAGATTTGCTTTTGTGCTCAACAGAATAAGAAAATAAGATATTAAAAGTTAAAATGCTAGACTTTCTATCCAGATAAGCGAGCAGTGCCTTCAGTTAGATGTGAGGGGCACTTACCGTCCTGTCTTTGTGGCCTTTTATTTATGATTTATTATTGTATCTTATTATAGTTAATAGATAATGTATGCGTTACTGCAGTGGTTCTCAAACCAGGGGTGCAGAGAGTACAGATCAACATTTTTGATGACTCATTCTGCACTTCAAGGTACAATCAGATTTATCAAATGCCTGGTTAGGACTGCAGAGGATGCAATGCACAAATAATGTCACAATAATTATTTGCTAATTGAAAATGCCGTTGAGAAAACAAAATGTTGGATGTTAAGCTCATAATACAGGCAGAACACAATGGACCTGGACACCTTGTCATGCAGTTTGTACAGTAGTTTACTGTTGCTGTAATGCATGCTTTTGTTCATCGCACTAGTGAGCCGTTAAAAGTTACACAATTACTGTTCCTCTTTTTCTGCTGTTTAGTATACTGGTGTTTGTTTCTGTTTTCACGTTTATTTATAGTATTTTGTATGAAATGTATTCCAGACCATCAGAATTTCTTTGGCATGGACGAGCGTCTGGGGCCGGTGGCCGTCAGTTTCCGCAGGGAGGAAAAAGAGGGATCAAGTGGATCCCAGTACAACTACAGAATCATTTTCAGGACCACTGAAGTAAATACGAGACTCTCTCGCACATAGATGTCATTTGAATATTTGTAATTTCTACCAGATTATTTAATTAAACAATTTGCATAATTGAATATAATTGCTAAGCAAAATATATAAAAAAAAATGTCTGCATATGCTTTTAAGGTTCATATAGTATATGAGCTGAAAGAGGAGTAAAAAAAATAGCTTTATTGTTGTAAAAAAGTAAGATACAATTCTGACTTGTAAATCAATCTATGTACATTGCATTGTCTATGATATGAAGCCGTTAAATCTATAGGTTTTGTTAATTATTTGTTCCCTGCTGTTTTTCTGCAGCTGAAGACCCTGAGAGGTTCGATCCTGGAGGAGTCCGTTCCCTCTGCAGCACGCCACACCACTCCACGTGGCCTTTCGCCCAAGAGACTGCTGGAGTTTATTTTGCCCGATCTAAACCTACATTGCCTCAGACTGGCCTCCACTTCCCCTAAAGTCAGAGACACACTCCTCAAACTGGACGAGCAGGGGGTGAGAGCTGTTATATTGAGCTGCTTTGTGTGGTTCTGCGGAACTGACAGCTTGAAGGTTGCTAGAAATAGTGTAGCAACAAACATCTTAAAATATTGCATTATAAATACATATAGATTTTGTGCAAATTCCATTTTAAACACAAAGTCACGTGAACTGACTTGACGAGTGCTCATTGCAAGTGCTCAAGTTCCTCAGTGCGTTCTGTTTCGCTTCCTAATTTAGTAACCTAATAAACCTAGCATTGTATTTTATGATTATAGTAGTTAATTCTATGATGTATTGCTTTTGCAAATTCACTGATAAATGCATCTGATAAATCAGTGGTTCTTGATTCCAGTCCTGAGGACCCCCTGCTCTGCACAGTTTGCATGTCATCCTTATTTACTGTAACACACCTGATCAGCCTGTTAGGAGAGAGATCCATGAACTGAACTATTGACCTGATAATCTCATTCAGGTGTGTTATTAAGGAGCAGGGGGTCCCCAGCCACCAAACATTTCCAAACATACTGTAACATTTAAATGTATATACCTTGTAGAAGCTGGTAGTCAAGTCCAAAAGTATTCAATCCTCACAGAGGTTTTGTGCTTTTGCCTTTATAAAACAGTGTAATGGATTTGGAAGGGGATCATATTAAATAGCTGTAATTCCTTAACTGTTCCTCCCGATTGTGATGAGCATACCCTTAAATTAAAGCTGAGAGTAAGCACTTTATGCCTGTATTCATTATGTAGCTGGATATGTTTTGGTCAGCAGCTAAAATTTTACCTTTGTCTAATTATATATGGACCTGACTGTATATATGCCTACTTTGTAGTTACCCTTTTACTTCACTTACACTTACGCATGCAATGTGAAACCAGCTTAATTACAAAATAAGGAAGGATGATGTCACAGTACGTGTGTAAAACTCAAGTTGGAGAAGTAGCTGTAATTCCATCCATGTTAATGTGTGTTTTATATGTGTGAAGTTGAATTTCCAGCGTAAGGTGGGCATTATGTACTGCAAAGCAGGACAGAGTACTGAAGAGGACATGTATAACAACGAGAGCGCCGGACAAGTATTTGAGCAGTTTCTGGACCTTCTTGGAGATCGAGTGCGACTCAAGGGCTGGGAGAAATATAGAGCTCAACTAGACACCAAAAGTGAGACCAAAAATCAACATGCAGTCAATCTTCATATAAATGCATTACAGTACTATATTATTAGTTCTGTATATAAGTTATGTATATATATATATATATTTTTTTATAGTTGTTTCACAAAAATATACATTTTATGTCTGTCATTGGTAGTAATTAGTTTTTTAAATAAATTAAAATCTTTCTCTTCATCAAGAATGTAATTAAGTTGGTTGGAAGTGACCGTAAAGACTTTACAGTGTTACTGTTAATGCTGAAAATGTAGCTTTGCATCACAGAAATAAAATACATTTTACTATATATTAAAATCGAAAACAGATATTTAAGTAATAATAATGTCTTACAATATTAATGTTTAATGTTTTTTTTTTTTAATTGCAGCCGACTCCACCGGTACACACTCTCTGTATACTCGTTACCAGGATTACGAGATTATGTTCCATGTGTCCACCATGCTTCCATACACACCCAACAATACACAACAGGTAATCCACAGAACCCGTTAAAACTCAGCACCACTTACAGTAAATCTGTGGAAACTCAAAGCACAATGATAGCAATACTTATATACTTAAAGGGTTCATGAACTGGGAAAGCAAAACTTTTTGTATCTTTTGACATATAAGAGGTCACTGTACTTAAAAAAAAATCCTGAAGGTTTCAAAACTTAAAACTGTATTAGTTGAAGACAGACTGCCATTTTGACAGCTTGTGGAATGTGCAACTTTATGATGTAATAGTGAGGCTAAACGCCACCTCCACAGAAGATCAACACCGTCTTCTACGTTGTTGCCTGTTTAGCCCCGCCCACCAATTTTACATCGCTGCCGGTTTAGCCCCGCCCACCATTTTTCGGTCGCTGCCGGTTTAGCCCCGCCCATAAATTTTACATTGCTGCCGGTTTAGCCCCACCCACTGATTTTACACCGCTGCTTGTTTAGCCCCGCCCATCAACTCTATGTCGCTGCCGGTTTAGCCCCACCCATAAATCATGAATATTGTTGCATAATGATTTCATTTGACATTATTAAAAATTGTTTTTAAAAGTGTACTGACTTTTTAAGTGGCCTTTTATTTCATTAATATTATCTGCAAGAACAATTTTTTTTTTTTAAATATATACTTTTTAGATTTGAAATACACTAAAAATGCACATTTAGTAGAATTAAGCTAACTGCTTTTTAACAAGGGTCTGATGACTACTGTACTTTTCATTACATTTAGAATTAAAAGTTGTTTCTTGTCTTTTTTGCTATTTATCTTCTAGTTGCTGAGGAAGAGGCACATAGGGAATGATATTGTCACAATAGTCTTCCAGGAGCCTGGTGCTTTACCTTTCACCCCAAAAACCATCCGTTCTCACTTTCAGCATGTGTTCATCATTGTCCAAGTACATGAGCCCTGCACCGAAAACACTTATTACAGGTAAGATGACAGAGAAAAAGCTCAGAAGAGAAAGAAATCTTCAAATGTCACAAACAAAACTAAACATGTCTTTATCTCCAACCTTTCTCAGAGTTGCAGTAACTCGTTCGAAGGACATCCCTCTCTTTGGTCCTCTCTTCCCTAAAGGTGCACGCTTCCCTCGTTCTTCTGCCTTCCGTGACTTTCTCCTCGCCAAAGCCATTAACGCGGAGAACGCGGCAGAGAAATCTGAGAAATTTCGCTCGATGGCCACACGTACGCGGCAAGAGTACCTAAAAGACCTGGCAGAAAACTACGTCACCACAACGCCCATTGATTCTTCCACCAAGTTCCCCCTGCTGTCGCTGGGCGGGAAGCGCAAGGAGAAGCTGAAGGGAGCTAAAGGTGCTGAGCTTCACAGCGCCGGCGCTTTAGTGTGGGCCGTCACTGTGGTTCAGAGCGGCGAGAGCAACTGTCTGAGCCTTTCCTGTCTGCTCGGTGTGTCGGTGGAGTCTGTGGTGCTCATAGAGCGATCCACGCGAACCGTCGTATTCAACTGCAGCTGCCGCGATGTGATCGGCTGGAAGGCCGTGACCGAGCCTGGAGCTCAGGGTGGCCCTTCGCTGGATATCTTCTATGAAAGAGGAGAGGCGGTGACTGTAACAACGTCAGAAAGCCAAGTTGAGGATATTAAGGAGGTTGTCCAGAGGCTGGAGGTGAGATTTACTGTAATATGTGAAAAAAACAAAAAAGATTGGAGTATGTTTTATAAGAAACTACTAGTTCAGTCTTTTTACTTTCAAATTCCTTCCCCGCCAAACACAGATTTTTCAGCGTTTCTGTGTGTTCACTGTTATGTGCTAGGGGGCGCTGTTAAGCATCTCCTGAATGAGTCTAAAAAGTGCCGATCAAAAACACAGACCAGGAAGATGCCGAAACAAGCCATCTCATTTGCATATGAAAAATAATGTGAAATTTGGAGAAATGATGCTTGATGATTCATGAAATGTGAGACAGCAGCTACCATCACTTTGAGAGTTAAAAAAGCATATACAGGCAATGCAAAATGAATACCCATGACTCATGATGATATAATGCGGTCTTATGAAGCGAAATGATCAGTCTGTGCAAAAAAACTGATCATTATTTGCATCATCTTAAGTGTGGAAAGATTGTCCATCCCTTTCCAGAATGGCAGAATCAGGTTTATCAGCAATAGCAACCTGTTATGTACTGGTTTATGAAAGTTGTTGGCTATTGAATTACTTTAAACAGACGATTCTATTATAGCTACATATTACTACTCTAAGGTCCTGATATGTACCTATTACGAGTGGAAAAAAAGTCATATATGTCTTTTGGAGTTTCTGAATCCATGTTCCCCTTTTTTCTGTGTGTATAGTTTATTTATGTAAATGAGGATTAGGGTTGGGCGATGTCGACCAATTTGGCATCGTACGATGTCTAATGTGAAACATCGCGATGGGCGATGTAGGTGTTGTTTGGGGGGGGGGGGGGTTAGTTTTGTTCAGTAAACACCAAGCCCGATGACATCGTCTATCGACCCAACCCTAATGAGGAGAGTGAAATAAAGTAAACAAAAAAACATTTTCTTGTATTGTTAATGCAACCTTTTTATACACACAAATATCAGCATCTGCACCAAATTGCATGTTTTTGTTTTTTGTTTGAGTCTCTGAAGAAAACCCTCCATATTCTCACTCTATCAGACTACATATAATCTATAATACCTGGTATATCAAATATATGACCCTGGACCCCAAAACCAGTCATAAGGGTAATTTGAGGTTTATACATCACGCAAAAGCTGAATAAGCCAGTTGTCCACTGATGTATGGTGTGTTAGGATTGGATGATGTTATGCTGAGATACGACTATTTAAAAATCTGGAATCTGAGGGAGCAAAAAATTACAGTATTGAAAAAAAATCACCTTTAAAGTTGTCCAAATGACCTGTCCTTAGAAATGCATTATAATTACTTATCAAAAACTTAAGTTTTCATATATTTACATATATTAACTTCATGGAACGTGATCTTTACCTAATATCCTCATGAGTTTAAAAAAAATACAAATATACCTGCGCTCCAGGGTCACATATGATACCTTACAAAAAACCTTTGTTTCATATGTCCAGATTTATAAGGTTAAGACTTGGAACTCTTTATAATGTACTGTTTTAACATGCGTCTTCTGTACTTACGCGCAGCTGGTGACGCGAGGCTGTGAAGCACGTGAGATCACTCCCCTGCGGGACTGTGTCGGCCAGCCGGGCTTCCTGATGAGCGAGGAAGGCTTTGTTACAGAGCTCCAGCGGTTCGGATACGCGGAGAGCGGCGGGCTGCAGCTGGGGGCTCGTGTGGTTCGTCTCTGTGGGCAGGTCCTGGTGCACCTCAGCCTGGAAGAGCGGAGCCGACTCCTCCGCACGGCTCAAAAGATCCACATCACAGTCATTCCTCCAGACGAGAACGGAAAACCACGCAGGTAATAAAGGTGACGGGTTACTTGTGTGTCAGAGGAAGAGGATAAAATGGGGGCAGGGTGACGTAAAGACTGCATACACTTCCAGAAAAGTGGGCTGACGAGTTAAATAGTGTAAGCACTGAGTGGATAATGTATATGCCTTCAAAAAACACCACTAAAAAATCGATATATTTTACATTTCTGAAAGAAGTCTTTGGTCCCCAATATGAAAGCCAGAATATTTTGTATATTATCATTTTCAGAATAATAAAAAAAGGTTTTACTTTACAATGTATAATATAAACATAGAATTTAACCATAAAAACTCTTTTCTCATAATTATCAGAACCACGTCAATGTTAAAAAAACAGTATTTATTCTTTATTTGCTGTCACGTTTAAGCAGTTTAATTCCATTTAGTTTAATTTTAGTAATGGACATAATTAGCCTGACAAACGTTTGCTGCAGATTGACAATACATTGACTTTTAAAGCCACTTTTTGTAATATCTGTCCAATAGATTACTCATCTGACACTGTTATTATACTGCCTCATGAATGCATATTATCCAAATCCCCTGTTGTCTACCGAATATCTTATTATGTCTTATCCAATTATCTATTTGTACATATGCATTTGTATTGTATATATTTATCTATGCTCCCTAGGGAGGGAAACAGATGGATAGAGAGAAGGAGGGAGCAAATGAGTGAAGGACAGACCTCATTCTATTGACATGAACATGTTTTAGTCAGTGTTTCACCAGCTGCTCAGATGTCATTCAACTCTCATAATGCTTATTGATCCATCCAACACACACACACACACACACACACAGAGATCATGGGTAAAATGCCTTTTTTTTTCGTATACTATATACAGCAACTTATTCATCATGCTTTATGTAAGTCTTTGATTATATAATATACTTCAAAAAAAGAAAACCAAAATAGCAGCATTGATCTCTTCATCCGTGACTAACAGTGAAACACACACACGCACAAATAAATGAGTTGGAACTTTGTTGTTCTTCACTTTCTTTTCCCGTTGTTCTCGTTGTTCAGGAGTTTCTCTGAGCTTTACCAGAAGGCCAACCAGGACGCAGAGAGCAAATCCGGAGAGGGACGGTCAGGCGAGGCCTGGGTTCTGGATGACGATGAAGACGTTGAGGTTGATGACGACGAAGGGGAGAAAGAGGAGAAGAACGAGATTGAAAATAAGACGGCAGGCAGGGAATCTCCCAAGCAGGAGATACAGGAGGAGCAGTTGTCATTTCCAGAGCCCATGGAAACCGATTCGCTCCTCTCTCCACCCAGCCTGCCTCTCTTACGGGCGACTTCCCTGCAGGACAGCATGAAGAGCCAGAGCCCCGAAGTCACCTCTGTCTCTCTCACACGGAGCTACTCGCTAGAAGGACATCCTCCGTACCAGGACATCATTGAAGGGTATACAGACATACTCCTTTAACACATCAAATCAGGCTTCTAAAATAAAGCAATGAGGCCAGTGAAGCCGTGGTTTACAATGAATTTATAAGAGCTAAGAGGTGTTGTTAAACCCCTTTAGATGTTATAAATTCTCTGTAAACCACAGCTTCACGGGCTTACTGCTTTTAGAAAACGGTTATTCCATATTCATATCCATGTTCATATTTATAAGAACAATAGACAACAACAACAACCAAAAAATTTTTTTCAAAAGACACTTTTTGTAGTAGTAAAGTATAAAGTAGTGTTTAGGATTCTGTAAAATGTTTTTTTATTCTATTTTTTTCTTTTACTTATTCTGTTTAACTGATGTTTCTCCTCCTCTATGAATGTGTCAGGCATGTATATGATAATGTGGGGATGAAAGCAAACAGGCACATCTATGAAAACCCCGGAGAGCTTCAGGACGAGACCCCTGACCTCATACTGGCAGTCAAACCCAAAGTGCCTCTGGAGCAAGAGGAACAGGTATCTAATGCACACGCTGCTCTATGTTGTGTTACAGCTGATGAGAGAAACACCTTGAACTGAATGCACTGATTGTCTTGACAAGCGATAAATGATCATGCGATCACAGTAGGCACAGAAATAAAAAAAGTAAAGCACATCGGTTAACTAGTTCCCAAGGCAACCTTTCTCATTTTCATAAAATTTAAGTACTAAAGTACTAAAAAAGTAAAAAACTAAAAATTAATATCTAATCTATCTGTGCTTTTTTTAAAATATAACATTTATTTTAAGATGTCCATAATACAAAGTAATTACCTAGTAAGTACTAAGCAGTAGTCTTTGTACTTTAGATAAAAACAAAATGTACTCAACATGTAACTAAGTTATGGAAGAGTTTGTAATTATGTAGCTGTAACAAGCAGCTACTGTTACACATGTTACAGACCGAATCTGTTACACAGATCCTTATGTAACCAAAAGGATTGTGCTTAAATATATGCAATACCTTTCTAATTACATTACAATTACAGAATATTACACAGGCATAAGCTACTTAAAATAAAGTGTATCAAGATCGTCCTTAAGTGTAAGTATCTGTGTAACAGACTCGGTGTGTAACAGTAGTTGTCTGTTACATTTCTCATTTTAGAAATCATCACAATTAAAATTCCCTACTGTGGCTACCCTGAATTTTGTGTTTAAATATGTATAAATAAAATTGAATGATACTTATTAATATCATGTTTAAGCATTTTAAATAGGTTCTTGACCAAAATAAATGAGTCACAATTCCGAAATCCATGTTTCGAGATTATTGCGATTGCATTTGTGATTGACGCATGGTGAAAACAAGGGGACACTATACGTTAATTGCTCAGCTTACTTTACAATACTAAATACATGAATGCTTACAGAGGAGCACAATGCGCTGAAGCACCTGAATCATGGCATGATGTGCTGCTGCTGTGTCTCCCACACAGAGGGCATCTGGTGGATCTGCTTGTGTAACTCTCTGTATTTGGAAAGTGATTGCAGTGTTTTCAGAAGGGTTTTAACCTCTCAGATCGGTCTCCCACTCTCTCTCTCTGTCCTTCCCTTCTGTTCCTCCCACTTCATCCTTTCCCTTCTTCCCCTCATAAAATCACTTTCTCTCACTCCTTCTATTTCCTGCATTTTATCCGTTCATATTCATCATACTTTCTCTTCTGTGCAACGGAGTGCTGTAAAAATGATTGGTTGATTTGTTTATTAGTTAGTTAGTTTTGTTTTAGCTCAGCGTTAAGCTTTTATTGATACCAGACTTTCCAGTAATCAAGTGTAAATTGACTTGATCACTTTTTTTATTGATGCTTATCATTATGTATAACTGTTTGGTTTGCATCCGTAAAATAAAAGTTGAATGAATGATGGATAACCATTGAGACAGAAGAGAAAGTATGATGAATTACAACAAGAAAATGCCATTTTATTGATTAATTTGAAATTGATACGTTTGAATTCTCTGTATTATATTGTATGCATAATTTTACACACATAAGCAAAATGAACTCCATTGTTATATACATTTACCATATTTTGGTCTTCTCCTCACTGATGGCGTCGTTCCTCGTCTCTGTCTAGTTTGTGTGTGATCAGGGGTCTGAAGAGCGGCCGTCGGTCAGTGATGTGAACATGAGGACCTCCTGCATGGAAAGTGCAGAAAGAAACTCCAGAGCCCTGAGCCTCCATAACTCCATCACTAAGAGTAAGTTATTCTTAATGTTACCACAATAAGATTACAGGTCAAATGGATTATTTGTAAAGGACTCATGCAGCTAATGTTATTGTAACGATCGGTGTGGAGAAGGAGATCGCAGGAGACGAGGAGTTTCCAAAATAAACATATATTTTAATAGTTAATCAAAAGGTTTTTACAAAAAGCACATCAGACACCTAACACAACGGTTGATGGACCAACTAGAACTAAAAAGACATGCGCTGCGTCCGAAATCGCTTACTTCCCTACTATATAGTACGTGAAAAACAGTATGTGAGGCGAGTAGTATGTCCGA
>JAUMHQ010000296.1:4445115-4456714 GCA_032361165.1 Enteromius paludinosus | reverse complement strand
CTACATACCTTCTATGTACATATCAGAGAACAATTTAAAATATTCTCTCAATGCATTCTATGGCACCTTTAAATGTTTCCTCAGCAAATGTGTTTTTGGCCAATACTATGAGTAAACTTTAATGTAGATGACATGTGTAAGCATTAAACTTTTAAACAACAGTCACTGGATATTTAATATCTGAATGCATCCGTTCATGAACACGCTTTAACCGCCACTCACTGGACATTTCACTTTGAAAATGTCACAAAATGTGCAAT
The DNA here is from genome assembly GCA_032361165.1 of Enteromius paludinosus. Classification (NCBI taxonomy): domain Eukaryota; kingdom Metazoa; phylum Chordata; class Actinopteri; order Cypriniformes; family Cyprinidae; genus Enteromius; species Enteromius paludinosus. The sequence goes on along the minus strand of JAUMHQ010000296.1, from coordinate 4,456,454 downwards.
ATAATATAAACTTGCAGAAATGTCACCCCAGGCGACATTTTTGCACTGAGCTAAATTGAGTAAAATGGCTCATCTTTATCTTCATTGGTTCGAATGTACTTTAGTGATGACATGCAGGTTGAAAATCCTCCTAAACGCAGTTAAGCACTGCACAACAAAAACTGCCAATTCACAGGTTGGAAATATCAGCACAGCACCATATCCTCGTTCTGAAAAATACATTTGGCTAAGCGGCAGAGATCAGGTGTAAGCGTGAACCCAATTTAACTTTTCTGTCCATGCTAGCCCACGTTCACTGGTGGTCAAATACACACGTAACCCCGGTGCACCTGTGGAGTAAACACTCAAGCACTCAAGCTGCCTACTCACTTGTCAATTTAACCAGTGCACTAAAACAGGCGTTCTTTAAATAGTCATCATGTTGAAAATTTGAGAAAAAAAAAAAAAGCACACACACAGATGATGCAGTAACACAGTTAATGGACAGCACACACGTTGAGATACCACAAGTATTGTGTCGTTTGTTGCTGGATTTAAAAGAACAAGTGCACCATTTTTTGTTCACGCTTTCTACACTCGACACACATCTAGAAAATGATGTGTGTGGTTAAAATAAGGAACGCTCCCTTCTAAATGTGATTGCATGTGGTCACGAGACAGGAAATGTTTCTATTTTAGTTATACTGTATTTTTAATATATTGTTCATATTCCATTACATTGTTATAATTGATCAATCATTCACAACGCACAGGAATGTTTAAAGTGACCATCAAAACGGCCATCTTGTTGAGTATTCATGTTAAAGGCAAGGAAAAAATTATTTGGTTCCAAAACTTTTATTTTGTCATGCTGGCTGAAAGTCTCTTCACGTCCCAAAAGCAATCACTAAGTTACATAGTCTAAATAAATGTACATGTACTTATATCATCAGTAGGTGTAGGGCTGTAAAATGTTTGTCCAATCAAAATGTTAGGTCCTGCCTGCCCGTCAGATATGTATATAGATACCTCTGCGTTCCAGTGAGAATGAAAGATGCTATTATTGTAATATTACGTCTCACTGGTGAATGAGACATGAGGTAATCTGACAGCATTGTATTCAATCCTCCACCAGCTGTGTCTCTCCTCATGTCGCAGGTTAGTCTCTGGCATGCCTGTGGACATTCATGTGGTTCGGAGGAGGCGTGGCTTTGCAGGGAGGGTGGGATCTAGCTTGCTATCACTAGCCTTTAACCCTAACTTTAATACACATTGTCATGTCTTGAGGGAACATAAATGGCTGGGCAGGGGGAAATGGATCTGCATTTTATGTCAATATATGGGATCAGTTCATTAAGTCTTAAAGTGACAGCAGCCTAATATACCAGCAGCTGTGTGTCCTTAATGTTAATCATACAACTAAAGGCAAAGATAATCACTCACTAGTCTGAATAACATTTGTAGTTCTAATAAGGATTTATTTATATTTAATTCTTGCAGTAAGGCTTATTTATATTTGATTATTCAATTTCTGTAGTATTTCTTATTTAATACTTGAATGCTACCTTTAGATAGATCTACATTACCTGAAAGAATGTTGCCCTATTTTGTCCTTGTTATAAATAAAGATGAAAACAAAAAATACAAAACAACTAAAATAATTCTATACTGTTACTATAAAATACAATTACTCATTTTGTGAAAGAAATATCACCCACCTTAAGGCATGGGATTGTTTTGCCATTACTCACACCCTCCAAATCAAACTGAAAAATGCACCATAAATGTTAATTACTGTATTAACTATCAAACATGTACCAACATGAAGACATCATATTCCTTAATGAAATCTAAAATCTGCTTTAAGTCCCTCTTCCAGTGTCTGCACTTGTAATATCTAGTTATATTTCCATGCATCATGCTTACAAAAAAAAAAAAGTTATTTTACAACAACAAACAATTCCAGTCACAAAGATCTCATTGCATCTTCAAATTTGAATTCTTCTGAATCACTTATTTTTAACTTAAAAGTGAAGTGCTTTAGAAGTAAAACAGAAAGTCCTGCTGCCACAGAGAAGGATTCAACACCCAACACTAGCTTGAGCAGATGGCCAATAAATAAAGATGATCTGGTAATAAAAATCAAACTATGGGCTATTAAAGGGGTTTACAAACCAAAAAAGAAACAGAAAATACAAAAAGTCCTCTTTATAATGTGTGTAAAGTACCTCTACATTAACTGCTTGACAACCTGTCAACCATTCATTTTGATATTAGTTTCCTAACTGATTAGAAATGTGTCTATATATAAAACTCAATCAAGTCGCAGTCAAGTCTTCTGCAAAGAAGAAAAACCTCCAAAGAACAAAACTAATGTCTATATAATTAACCCAAGCAAAATTGTTGCTGAAATGTCCTGCCAAACCTAAAAAACGCTGAGCTTTACCTCCAAATAAAACATGATCTACATGTTTATGCATGTGTGAACCTCAATGCTGATGAATTTACACACAGAATGACAAAATGAGGTGTAGTTGAACACGACAGCAATCTGTAGCAAAAAGAGTGATTTATCAGTATGTGAATATAAGGCAAGGCTAACATAAATGCATATAATTAGGCTTACGTAAGCGCTAAAATTGTTTACACACACAATAAATAATGACACGCATTATTTTTGTAATCGCTTTCAATACACAACACAACTGCATTGCTGCTTATGTACGAGTGGTCAATTCCATTGCAATGATTCGCAAAGGGAAAAAAACTTCCAAAGAGGAACCTAATAATGTCTTACTAAACCTATTTGTTCTTTTTTTTAAAAAGCCTCCAAACAAAATATGAAGTATATTTTGAATAGAGCGCAATGCATGTTTATTTCCATGAAGAACTGCCTAAATCAGGTGTAGTATGTCACTGCCAAACACTAGAAAGCACAGTGTGTCAAAGTTTTGTCATTTCTATATTAAAGAGCATGACATCAAGCTGTATCTGAATCTGATTTGTCAGTACGATGGGAACATTACATATATAAGGCATGGCTAACATAGACGCATATAATTAGTGTTATGTAAGCGCTGGAAATGTTTGGAAAGCATACAATGAATCACAAAACTCAGAGCTGCATTTACGCACGCTTCTTGCAATCGCTCCAAGGGTCTTTTGTTTCCTGATATAGAAGGGAAGACATCTAGTTGACATATACAGGCCCGGCCATCTAGTACACGGCATTTCAACCGATGCAACGCTCAGTTTATGCGTGCAATTCTGTCAAAAGCGGTGTCCGTGCGTTTCTTTATTAAGGCCGAAGCTGCGCTTTGAAGTCGCTACATTCCTGCCCGCGTGCAGCGGCTGTTCCAACATGTTGCGAATACAGTGAGCGGCGACTGTTGACTTACAAGCAAGTGGCGATTACGTCTTTTATAAAAGACAAGAGTGCTACTGAAAAGATAGCACTCTACCTGGCGTGTTATAGCCTACCTATTGCAGAAACGTGCACGCTTACGCGACCCAAAGGCACCAAGTTGGGTTTGAACCAGCGAATAATCGAGGGTTTTTTTCTGCGCTGTGGATCAAATACTATTTATACACACGCCAACAACTACCAGATAGTAGGATCAGTTTCATATCCGACAGCGATTTTCTGCTTTAACGCGCTTTGGGTCCATCGAGACTCGCTGTTTTGGTTTGTTTGGTGTTTGTGTAAGTGTCCGCTGTAACTCTTGAAAGATCACACGCTTCGGTTCTGCTCGCCCAGGCTGTTTTGCAGGCTATTTTCACCAAGCACCGATGTGTTTGTTTCCCCAAAGCCGAAGCAAAGAACTCCAAAACACTTACCTTCGGCGAGAACCATAAAAGTTAAAAGACTGCCACAAAGCGCCGCAGTGAGCCTCATCGTGAAGAATCCTCTCGCGCTTTATTTCGCAAATGTTTCTCTCTGAAGTATCAGCACCCCTCGGATGAAAGGAGTTAGATGAATAACTCTTTAAAAACCATTGTTTGAGGCGTCTGTGATCCGGTTCGGACACAGCCTAAGTTGAAGTGCAGACGCGGCTCGATTCAGGACGCACCGCAACTCCAGCGAGAACCTCGAAATGTTGTTGCACAGTCAGTCGCTGCTTGCTGCTGCTGCTTCTGCTGGAATGATCAAAAGGTGCATTGGGTTGTACCATGTGTGTTTCAGGGGTAGGTCCTCTCCCAGCGTAGGATATCTAGAGGGAAACCGAGGGGACAAATCACAGATCGCCGTTCGCTGCTAAGAAACTTTTCCAAGTTCGCAGTCGAGGTTTCAGCCGCTCTGGAAGTCCAACGCAAACAACTCCTCCGTAACGCAGTTTTGGGAATACGCGCTGCTCGGGCCTCGCCACCAAAACTTTGAAGTTCTTTGAACCCTTTTCAAACGGGAGACTCTGTAGCGGCCCTTCTAAATACAAAGTGAGGCGATCCAAGTCAAATAAGGAGACGTCAATAGGCCAGTTGACTGTACTTACCGACTCCTTTAACTTTCGGCTTCAGTAAACCACGCTTTGTCTGCCCGGAATATTTACTGGATGAACTGCTAACATACAAAACGTAACCACAACTGATTCATGTAATGCTATAGAAATGCAGTGTGATCCTGGACCACAAAAGACCACATTAAGATTCACTTCACCTAAAAGCTATCCAAAAAAAAAAAAAAGCTGGGTGGGTAGAAAATCTAAATACTAATTAAAAATTACATTTACATTAGGGAATGTAAAGAAAAACGTTATTAATGGAACATGATGTTTACTTCGTACTAATGATTTCTAATTTTGACCCATACAATGTATTGCTACAAATATACCGTGCTTCTTATGACTGGTTTTGTGCTCCAGGGTCACAATATGTAGCTATTGTTGTGTTAACTATTTTCCATTGTATCATACACTGTTTTCATACAGTATTAGAGTTTCCCCTATTGTTACTGCAATCAGTTTTAATGATTGTTATGACTTCATCTTGCACTTGTGAAAAATAAGTATACTTCATCCTACTTTTAAATGGACTACCTATGTCTAAAATATATGTATATATCTTCAAGAATAAGACACTTAACTGCATGTTAACTGGAATTAAATGACAATATAATGCAGTTAAATGCAATTAGCTGACCTTTCGAGGATTTTTGACCCACTTAAGTGCATCTTTATATGTAATTTCGTAATTACTTCTATATTGGCTGTGAAATATGGGTAAAGTGCTGAATGCACTGACAAGGATTTATTGTAAACTAAAACATAATGTAATATCTATTGAAACTTTTATGTTGTATATTCTAAAATATGTTTTTGTATTTGCACATGTGATAAATCTGCTATTTAGTACATCAACCCCCAGTTTCACAGACAAGGCTTAAGCTAGTCCCGGACTAAATTGCATGTTTGAGCGGTCTCAGATGAAAATATCTTGCTCTCACATATCTTAAAACATGTCAGTGTCATTGTTAAGATGTACACCTGTAATATTTTCTTATAAGGCATTTTTCTAAATGTTGCTTAAATATCATAATTTAACCAATGCTTAGTCCTGGCTTAAGCTAAGCTCTGTTTGTGAAACCGGGCCCAAATATATTAGCTTCGAATGTAATGTCAAAGTTTTTAAAAAAGTAAAACAATTGTTTTGACATTATAACAAATTGAATGTTTACTGTTGTGTGTTACCGTCATAATCTTATACAAAAAGTCATTTTTGAAAATTTAGCAATAAATGCACGCTTTTATTAAGCAGGCATCTTTTTCTACCTGTAATTAAGAATTATATTATATTATATTACATTATATTTTTTAAACCCTCAGGTCAGGTCCTAATGGATTGTTCGCCTAAAAATGAAAATAATTTGATGGTAGTCATTGACTTTCATAGGATTTTGTTTCTATATTATGGAAGTTGATGGTTACCGTCAACAGTTTGGTTACCAACGTTCTTCAAATATCTTCTCTCGTGTTCAGCAGAAGAAAGAAACTCATACAGGTTTGAAATGACGTGAGGGTGAGTAAATGATTTCATTTCTTCTATAGTTATTTAAGTGTTCATTGACATTTCAGTGGCTTTCTCTGTGGTGTAAAAAAGGACAAAAGCCATTAAAGCAGTTTGTGTATTATACGCTTGGGTTTGATATACAGTTTGTCCATTCGTGTGTTCCCTAATGCATGTTTAAACACAAACAGGTACATTAAACTTCAATATTACTGGCATATTTGGCTAAAATATTACCTTTTGGCTCTAACAGCGATGCAGTGTTTCATCAGCACTGCTGTGAACTCAGTTAGAGAGGAGAGTCGGCCAAAAATATTACACTATAACAGAACATGATGTACAGTGCAGTTCAACAAAGGCAACACACAAGAAATTACATAAATCAAATAATCCACACATTCCAGGGTTATGATTAAAAAATAAAAAACTGCAACTAAAGCCAAAAAATACATTTGTTCCTTGAAATCAAATAAATGTTACGTTTAAAAAAAAATTATATAAAAAAATTAAAAGCTTCTCAATTTATTTAATGCAAACGTGCTTGTGCTAAAATAACTAATAAGCAATAAAAAATCTATATTATTTCAACTAATAGTATCTTAATACTAACTGATGCATACAAATTTCAACCTAAAAGAAAAGAGGAATGATGATCAAATTCACGCTCTTCAAAAGAAATATATACATAAAGAAATCGACTTCCACTTGAAACGTTTTTAAACCCTCAAAAGAGGTTTCTGTGCCATGTGTTTAATCGATCGATGTATGCTTTTTCCAGCTCATTTATGACAGGTCTCACGACGAGTAAACGGCTTGGATACAAAACACACACTCAGATATTTCCCTGGCCTCAAAATCTTGGCACAATGTTTGCTCTTTTATTTTATAAACATGGATGTCCGGATTAACATTCACAACATTGTACGCTCTGTTTATCTTTTACAATTTTGCTACAATTGCATGGTTGCCCACAGACAAGCGCGGACCTTTACAGTGCTGATTGGTCAAGGTGAAGAAAAACCTATAATACTTATCATATAAAGTGATCGCGATTCTTCCGAAGGCATGGATTAAACGGTTTGATTCATAGCGATTATGTGTTTTTGAATATTTTGAGTCATCAGAGTCTTTCAATGGAGAGAGCATTAAAAATGAACTGGATTGTGGATTCGCTATTTTATATGCCATGTGTCATTATTGAGAGTCATTTTAGTTTAGTCTTAAAGTTTAAGTTAATTTTGTAGTATTTCAGTTGACCTTTTTCATTCAAAGTAACAGAAATATTTTGTGTGTGTGTGAGAGAGAGAGAAATTTAAGTTTTGTAAAAGATAATAACCCTGCTGCATACTGTTCTTCATTAGTTATTAAACTGCCTTGTTTTCCTGGTATGTATAATATGAAAAAATGTTCTCTGAATTACATTACTTTGGTTGTGCTGACGAAGGTTGTGTGAAGCACATGCTGTGGTAACAAACAATGAATATTTCATAACGTCAATAACAACATATTTTTTCCTGTGTTTATGCAAAATGTCTCTTCCTTTCATGTCAACCCCGTCCAGAAGAGGACCCTCTCATTACAAACTCAATAGAAATTCAGATGGCCATATTGTCTGCAAATGTGTTCTTTGCTCAATTTTGACTTTTAATCTTCTGATTATTTGAACTGCAAATGTAATGCTTCATGCCATCGGCTCACATCAATAAACTGTGTAATGACTCTACTTGATGCATTTTTAGAATTTCTCTTCCTTCGGTTTTCTTTGAACTTTATTTTTGGGTAGTATGTTGTGACATCAACCACCTTAAATACCAGCATTTGCTCTTGCTGTCTTACTGGGGTAAATAGTTGTCCTAGGGATTTAAAATAATAGCCACCCAGAAATGCAAATTTCCATCCAAGATGTAGAGGAGTTTGTTTCTTCATTTGGACAAATGTAGCATTACATCACTTGCTCAGCAATGGATCCTCTGCAGTGAATGGGTGCCGTCAGAATGAGAGTCCAAACAGCTGTTAAAAATATTACAGGTAATCCACGCCACTACAGTCAATCAGTTAATGCCTTGAAAAGAGAAAATAATTTTTGGGGTGTTTTAACTTTAAATTTTCACTTCTGGTCAAAATCCATAACAACGCTTCCTCCAGTAAAAAAGTCCATCTCTCACATATTTGTTTTGGCCTGTTTTTGTAAACAGTGCTTGATCTGTGCAGATTTCTCTGCTGATTTAGACCAGGCGACTTAAGAAACCAACATTATGAAAAAAGGATTATATATTTGGCAGGAAACAACAAAAAGGATGCATTAATGCAATCGTGCGTTTCTTTGTCTTCTCAGGACACTAACTGATGGACTGGAGTGGTGTAGATTACTGGTGGATGACTGTGGTGTTTTTATCGGCTGTTGCTCTGACGGCACCCATTGCAGGTGATGTAATTCTACATTTCTCCAAATCTATAGCGAACAAACAAAAACTCATCTATATCTTGATTGGCCTGAATGTGAGTAGTTTCAATATTCTTTTAAACTTAAGTTCTTTTAATTTTGGGGCGAACCATTCCTTTTAACAGACTTGTGCATGTACGGGTTTTGAAGTCAAAGCAACTAAAATTGCCCACAAAGAACAGCTCTGCTCATGTTGACTAAAATGTTTCTAATTTTTTAAAGTTTTACTTGTAGTCTGTTTCTGGACTGATGTTAATCAAGAGTTTTGCTGGGCTCAAAGCGAACACAGTCTGTTGTGTGATGTCTGCGAGGCTTTTTGAAGGAACTGCATATTCAGAGGCCATCTGTTAAACTGTTTTTATCAAGGACACGCCACTACTTTGCAAAGACTTGAATAACATTCACAGGATGAATATTGAACACCGCTGCAGCACCATCTGCTTCTCTATGAAGGTGTGTTGACACAATCTTTAAAATACTTTGGGAGCATTTTATGTTACAGTCCAGTTCTACACATATGCATGTATTTACTAGTATTAACCCTGAACCCAACCCTGACCCTCATTAAAGGGACAGTTCACAAAAAGAGATCATTAACTCACCCTTAGGTTGTTATAAACCTGGATTTCATTTCTTTCCTCTGCCGAACACAAAAGAAGACTTTTCGACGGATGTTAGAAACCAAACAGTTCCAAAATCACCAAAGTAACCAAAATCTTCTTTTGTGTTCAACAGGAGAAATATTGTCAGTCTAATGAAAAGTTACATCTATACTGCAATTAAACTTATTTGATTGAATAATAAAATCAAGGGTGATTTCTGCGATGCTGATGGATGAAAATAGATGGATGACTGTTGTATTTATTGCAGTTATGCAACTGAATATTGAACTCCCGAGGAAGCTAATAGGCCTTGTTGCAAATTCACTTAAGTTGTCTCCTTTCTCATAGAAACAACACTACAGAAGTGTGATAAAACTCTACTGGGTCATTAAACCCAAGAATAATCATCTTTAGACACATGTGCATGCGTCACATTGTAAAAAATGTTCAAGATACAAATGTATGGTTTAATGGAAAACTAGTATTTTATAGCTCTCGTTTGAAAACACACAGAAAGAGTAATTTAAAAAAAGACGCACGAGCTGCCTGAAGATTTGTTGATTTAGACATCGGTCCATTTCTGGATTAAAGCATGATTTTATTATTATTATTATTATTATTGGCGGTGCTCTGAAGTGATATTCAGGCGAGGGCTCCCTCTGGTGGGCTGGAGAGGGAGATGCACGGCACACAATCCTCGTTCTCTAGGAACCGGAATGATTTATTTTAGGGTCTTAGATGGTTTTAGCGATTTAAGCCACTTAAGCCATATCATTTGAGCTGGCTGATAACAGGGATCTCCGTACCAGAGCCGACTGGTCGCTTATTATGCAATGCTCACAGCCCTGTACCTGAGCAATTTCTGCATCGTTTGTATCCAAAACCTTCATACAATCTGAGATTCATTCTCAAATGTTGACAGTATTGGTAAATTTCAGAATGTAAAGCAATTTGGATAAATATTGATTGCAAGGCTGAGGCATATTATATGTCTTCAATCTTTTAGATAAGTGATTCACAAACCTATTTAAAACCAAGTACCACCTTTTGAAAAAGTATACTTAAGCATACTTTTAAAAAATAGTGTAATATACATGAAAATATACATTTAATTAAGTGTGAGTGCTTTTAGACACATAATTAGGCTACATGTCCATTGCAATTAAGTGAAATTGTATTTTGTGTCAGATTTATATGAAATGCAATTCGTTTTTAACAAGTAGGACTGAAGTATATTTTTGTTTTAATTTTATAACTCTTTGAAAATGTAAAGTGTATGAATGTACTGACAATCATTTATGGTAACATGTTGAATTTCTATTGTATCCATGTTTTTAATATATTTGCAATTAAATGTTTGCAATGAGTTGCAGTTTAGAACTTTTTAAAATATATTTACTGTACTTTAAATGTAATATTGAATAAATCACTACAGTATAATAAAGTACTTGTATTTTTGTTTGTTAGAAAGTAAAAATAAAGTGAACTTTTTTCATTGTTTAAAGTTAAGAAACAAGTCTCTTTAGGTCACTTAGGTGACCTTTTATTTGATTAATATTACAGTAGCTGAAAGTACATTTTAAGATTTGAAGTGCACCCTCCAGTACAATTTCATGCACTATATTTTCACTTATTTTTGTGATCTTCTGACCTATTGGGTACAAAAAACAAAAAAATAAATGATTAAAATTAGTGTTGCTATTATGCAAACTCATTTTCATTACTTTGCAGTCCAACACTTACACTACTGTACAAACAGCTGATCCAAAGCTTTTGTTAACGGAGCGTCTGTCACTAAGCTGATAACGGTAATTGGAAACTACATGTAGTCATTGTGAATTCAAGCCTGAATTATTGATCAGAAGGACAGGGGCAGTATTAACCATCCTTTCTTCGCCACAGTTAAACAGTAGAACATGTCTAAGAAAGTTAAGGTAAGAAAATGCTCTTGCTTTCATTATATTAAGATTTTATGCAGTTCTTAGGGCTGGGGTGAGAGAGGGAGACCTGGACGTGTACATTATTATGTTGTTGTGCATTTTGAGCAGAGTAAAGGCTTTCTGTGATGTCAGAGACAAAAACAGAAAACAATGCAAACTTTGGTGTAATGTCTTGTGTCTGCTAATAAATAAAGCATCTCTGTATTATAGATGCATTTTGGTTTTGGTTTAATCAGGTATTAAGTCACACATGGAGGTGGTGGTAAAAAGTTGTCGTCACACTGAAAGGAGCCATGCATACGGTGTGCATTTTAGGACATCCTAAGACCTCAGTTATAAAATGAAAAGGCGTCATGCCTCAGACTAAACGGCCTT
>JAUMHQ010000296.1:4407716-4421139 GCA_032361165.1 Enteromius paludinosus | reverse complement strand
GGCTGGCCTGGACTCCGAGCTTCTGTGTGATGATTGGAGGGTCTGTCGAAAGATTGCATCTCCTTTTGACTGACAGCGATCTTGTACTATAAGGAATCGCTGAAGCTATTCGCGCTCAGTCCCATCGCGGACTTCTCAAGTTCAGTCGAAATAAAAACTGCTGCAACCTATTTCTTTATATTTGCTTGGTGAAATTGCTTGATTTTCATCATACATTTCACACAATTACACACCACATTCCTTTTTCACTTTTACAGATTTTTATTTGACAGACCCTTAGTGTTTGCGTACTAAAATAACATTATTAATAGATAATATCACACAGTAAAATATAATATTAATTATTAGTATTTTTTTAATACTTTTTGTTTTATTCGTTTGTTTTTCTTAAATATTTGTGTTTATCTTTTACATTTATTTAGTTTAGTTTTAGTTTTTATTAATATAATATATGTTTCATTTCATTTCAGCTTCATTTCAAGTAATGGAAATGATTTTTAGTAGTTATAGTTAACAATAACAACGTTTATAGTTTGTATAACGCTGGCATATTTAGCTGTTTGTACCAGTCCGCTCGTCTCTTGTCTGTTATAAGATGTGATCCAGTCTTCTTTTGCCTGTTTTGAGTAGCTCTGTTTTCTGTTGTTTTCCCCTCAACTTTTAACAGTGACAACATAAGCTAAAAATCAGAACTAGCTAAATTGTTTTTACTTTTGTTTTTGCAATATCACATTATTTTTGACATTGCGTTGTTCACTTTTATCAATTACTTCCCCAAACCCAATAACCCATAAGACTTTTATCCTCAATTTTTATCATCTTCAATTTAACCAAAACTTTGATGTTTCATAAAGACATTCTAATCATAATCCGTGTAAATCAAGTGCTTAAAAGTCTTCTGAAGTGCCATGAATTCACATATTCACATTTAAAAAACATTCAACAAGACATCAAATTCTTCAACTTTCCTTTCAGGGGTTAAATACACAGTTTTACATAGACATACAGTTACTCTGGCTATTATAGACATGACCTCTGAGCAGATATGAATGGATTGATTGAAACGTTAGGAAACCGGTGTGAAGAAAGAGAGTTGGCTTTCCTTCTGACCGGTTTAACATCATGACCTGACCGCTCACCTGATGCATCACGGCAAATCTCTAGACCCATATTTGACCTTGGACTACAAAACCAGTCATAAGGGTCAGTTTTCTGAAGGCTGAATAAATAAGCTTTCCATTGATGTATGGTTTGTTAGGATAGGACAATATTTGACTGAGGAACAACTAAATCTGGTTAAAAAAATCTAAATACTGAGAAAGTCGCCTTGTTGTCCAAAGTTTTGAGCAATATTACAAATCAAAAATTAAGTTTTGAGATCTTTACTTAATATCCTAGTGATTTTTGGCATAAAAGAAAAATGGATAATTTTGACCCATGCGACATATTGCTACAAATATACCCGCGCTACTGTATGCTCCAGGGTCACGCGTACTGCAACCATTGTGTTGAATCCAAGGCAAATACCGTACAGCTTGTTATCTGTGACAGTTTCGGAGAGGATCACGTATATCTCCTTCCTCTAAGATCCAGCAGATATCAAGGCTGTGATGTAAACTGTAGATTTGGCAACATGCAGCTTCTGTATAAACCAGTGATAAAGTTTAGCCTCCTTGATCCTGGTGCTGCTGGCAGTAGATGTCGTCTCGCCTGTCACGTACAAGCCTTTTAATTCTGGAGGGTTCCCAGGCCTTTGGTGTTGAATAGAGGGGGAGAAGAAAGCCAGAGCTCTCATTTGCAAAAGCTGAGTGCCGGGATACGAGATTCTGATATTTCTGAGGTTTACTGGGGGAAACCGTTTTTCTGTTCAGCACAGGATCAAAGGTGCTGTTATCATTTGCCTCATCTTTTTTTATTTAATAGTGAATTGCAAAGTCAAGATTGTTTAAGATACTTTTAGAAAGAGAAAGTATACTTAAGTGTGAATGAATGTAATGTTTTTTACATTTTTTTTTACATTGCTATCAGATGAAGATGTATTTCGGTTCAAGAATATATATTAGATGTAATTAGCAGAACTTGTACACTTAAGTGTAAACTTAAGTGTGTGCACACTTAAGTAGCACAAACGTTTATGCACTTTCACAATTGTATTGTCTTGTGGATAGAGTAAATTAAAATGTACTTTAATGTCATTTATTTGTAAATGTATTTGTAAGGCTGAAGTTGCAATTTAGTACATTTAAAATATGTTAACTAAATCATCTGATACAGTATGCTTATTGTGTACATTTTTACGTTGCGCACACATTTAAAAATACCTTTCTGTAACTAGGCTACATCTGTACTTCATTTCTGTAGTTAGGTACATCCGTAATTATCCAACCCTTGCAATTTAACCCACGCTTAAACATAGCACCTAACCTGACCCGTGTTTTGCAGTTACCATGAACACAATAGGGACATTGCACTTAACAATTAAATATTTTTTTGGCTCAAGTACATAGTACTTAAGATACTCAATTTAAAGTGGGACCAAACTATTTATATGTTTAAGTATTTTAATTACACGCTTGTAATGATGTAGTTGCAATTTAGTACATTTAAAAGTTTATCTTAAATTTTAAATGTAATATTGAATGAAACACTGCAGTTAAAATAATGTTAGTCAACACATCACAATAAGTGTGCTACTTTAATGCATGGCAAAAAAACATCCTAACAAAATGCACTTTTTAAAAGTGTACTTAAGCGCATTAAGAAACAGTCAGGAAAGTGTGTTTCTTTAAGTAGGCCTGCACTTAAGTACTCTTTTATATCATTAATGTACATTTGAGATTTAAAATACACTACAAGTTCACATTTAATCCAATGTCCAAAAAAAGTGTATTTCGAATTCAGCAAGTTTTTCTCTCTTAACCTCAACTAAAGGTTGACGAGTGTGCAGCGAGGAAGTGTGTTTGTAGCTATGACGAACCCTTATGCACACACCATCGAGCCTCTGGACCTCCAGAAGCCCGACCACAAGTTCTTCAACCTTAAAAAGCTCAAAGACCCCAGATATGGTAAGTGTTTTGTAATCATGCCTTGCTGAATTGTTGAGCAAATGTTACAGCAACTGTGCTTCTGGCATGGATATTGCATGGGAAATGACTAGGGCTGAGAGATTATGGCCAAAAAAAATGTTTTCATAATAATAAAAGTCGATAATTATCACAATAGATGTAAAATGTTTATTTTTTCAAGTTTAAAGCCAGATTTTTGCTCAGAAAACCAGACAGTTAATTGTGGTTTTTAACTATTCTTTATGGTAAGAACATGACAAACATTTTGTTTTTAAATTCTTTAGACTATTCCAATCGATTTTCTTTAAAAAAAAATGGATATCTTACATTTAAATTTATTTAATTTTATCCAAAGCGACTTTCAAATGAGGACAGTGGAAGCAATTAAAATCAGCAAAAAAGCAATGATGAGCAAGTGCTATAAGACGTCTCAGTTAGCTTAACGTTGCACAAGTAGCAAGGTTATTTGTTTAAATTAATTAATAGATAGATAGATCGATAGAATAGAGCAAGCTAGTGTTAGAGGCTTTTTTGCTTTTGTTAATTGTATAATTTAAAGAAAACTATAAAATACCATACAATACATAAAAAACCAAAAGATTAGAAAAGCTAGTGTTAGTTTTTTTTATAGTTTTGAAATTGGACATTTAAAAAAAACAATCATTTATTTATGTCTTAATAGAAAAAAATTATTTATTAGTATTATTAGTTTATTAATAATACAACATTTTTTGTCTCTTATAAATACACATATGATAGTAGCTTGAGTTAGGATTTAGACATAGATTTATGTTCACTATCAAAACCTTATCTTTATAGTGAAATTATTCTAACTGTTTGAGGTGATTCTTTTTTTAATTATTGGTCTTCCGTAGCAACCAGCTCGCGAAAAAAACCCACTTAATCTATGGCGGGATTGGCGGCGAATCTATGCCATTAATAAGCGAGCGCACCACTGATGCTGGCGAGCGCGGTACATCATTTCCCCGAGAGAAAAACAGATGTACATGCGAAGAAACGGGCCCGCGAGCTCATTTCAAACCCTCGCGCGCGCTTGATGTGTCATCCGCGCACAATTCAAGCACTTGCACGTGATCATCCCTGCGCTCGATCTTCTCTCACCTGCTCGCGCGAACACTGTTATTGTCATTTTTTTCAGTCGTGGGGCGGGGCTTGGTGTTTTAGTTACAACTAAACAACCCCCCACCCCCCAAACAACCGCGGCCTACGGCGACGATGCCATCGTCCATAGCGATGTTTCAACAGTAGACATCGCCCGATGCCAAATTGGTCGGCATCACCCATCCCTAACATGTACCCACATTTCTGACACATTACCATGATGCAGTTAGTGCTGCTACAGTAGATCTATGATAAATGCAGGGGCAGACTTACCCATTAGGCAAAGGTAGGCGACTGCCTTGGGCCCCCAAAAGCCAAGGGGCCCCCACAATGTTTTTCATACACGAGATGCGCTTTAATCGTGGACACGTGAACAGTTGCTACTTACGGTGTCACGACATCTGTCTGCAAAACAGTATGTGGACAATGAGAAGCAAAAATATTTCCTAATCAGGTTGGTGCCATTAAATATAATAATAATTTATACTTAACTGTAAATCATTCGCTATTTCGTGGGCTACAACATGAACGGAAATGTATATTGTTTGAGAGCTATTGTTATTGATTTATCGGTCTGACCTAGAACCGACCTAACGGCACCTGACTGTGTTCCTCTCTGTGCGTTCCTCTGAAGACCAGCTTCCCTTCTCCATCCGTGTGCTGCTGGAGTCTGCGGTGAGGAACTGTGATGAGTTCCTGGTGAAGAAGGAGGACGTGGAGAAGATCCTCAACTGGAAGGTGACACAGAGTCAGACAGTGGAGGTGCCTTTCAGACCGGCCCGAGTCATCTTGCAAGACTTCACGTAGGTTTTGACTGGATCTCCATCACTAGTGGCCTTTTATCTGCCTGTTACATGTTTGTCTCCTTGGTTCTCTGTAAACAGGGGTGTTCCTGCAGTGGTTGACTTTGCAGCCATGCGTGATGCAGTGAAAAAATTACAAGGTGACCCGGAGAAGATTAATCCAGTCTGTCCGGCAGATCTCGTCATAGATCATTCCATTCAGGTCGACTTCAACAGGAAGTAGGTCTTTGCCATTTGACATAGATGTACAATAGTTTCACAAAGCTGTTTTTCGGTCACTTTGAACAGACTAAAAGGGTTCAAGTTGTATTACAGATCCCCCCCTCCCCCCGAGTATCTACCTTCTACAATTGAGAGTTTATTTAAATGAAGAGCACATGGTGTGTATGCTTTTTGTTTAAGTGCTCAATCTCAAAGTACGCTTAAGCATACTATTAAAAGAGTATTTTACTTTGATGATTTAAAAGAATATGTGCAATCTGATTGTAACTAGTTTAGTTTCAGATACAAAACTGCACTTTTTATTGCACTTAATTGCATTTAAATGAAATTTATTATAGTTTGAGTTATATTAAATCTAGTTAGATGAATTTTAAGTACTTTTTGACCCACTTAAGTAGCACTAAAGAATGTATTTTAAGTGCTTTGTGACCCACTTAAGTAGCACCAAAGGATGTATTTTAAGTAGGACCAGGACTTTAAATTTAGATTACACAAAAAAAATAAAATAAATTATTACACAAAAATAATGCGTAATATTTTTTTATTAACTATAATTCATTTCATTTAAATTCGATTAAGTTATCGAACCAATTTCGATTAATTAATTACAAAGCCTTTAATTAATTAGATTTAATTTTAGGTGCTTTTTGACACACTTAAGTAGCACTAAAGAATGTATTTATATGTAATTTCATAATTATTTAGTTTGTCTCTGAAATACTGTATGGTTATAGTGTGCTACTAAATTTACTGACATGCATTTATGGTAAACATATTTGATGTATGGCTAAATATACTTGTATGTGATGTATTTAAAGTCGCAATTTAGTACATTTAAAACAAATTAACTTTAAATGTAATATTGACTAACATACTACAGTTAAAATTATAGTGAAGTTCTTCACATGTGCTCCAGTATGTTAGTCAGCACATCCAAATAAGTGTACTTCTTTAAAGCACAAGATTATTAATTATATATTTTATATAACATAATGATTTGAAATGTACTTTTAATTTGACGTCATTAATCCCAGATGACAAACAAGTGCACTTCCATAATGTACTTGACGCGCTCTATTTTCACGCATTAATTTTGCACTTAATATACAAAAAATTATTCTTTAATTCTTCTGAAGATAAACTTAAGCTCATTTAAGTGTACTCAAATGTGCCATTTTGACACACCATGAATATGATCTGAAATGCACTTTTAACACAATATCTTGAAAAATGTATTTAGTTACCACTTGCATCACACTTGAAGCCATCTTTCATACACTAGTACACTCAAGTGTACTACAAGTATATATTTTTTTCTTTAATACAAAGATGTTGTGTTAAAAGTGCATTTTAGTTCATTTTCATGGTGGGTCAAAGCAGCACAGTTGAGTACGCTGAGATGAAAAAATGGAAACTTTAAAATTTGCTCTCTGGTGAAAAGTGTAAAATCATTTTAACTGTTCAGTACAAAAGTTCATTACCTTTTCCCTTCTTACAGGTCTGACAGCCTTCAGAAAAACCAAGACCTTGAGTTTGAAAGGAACCGAGAACGATTTGAGTTCCTGAAGGTAATTTTCCCCTTCTGTATTTGACACATTTGATATGACGAATTGGATTTCTCGAGAACTAATTGTATCGGTCCTCAGTGGGGTTCTAAAGCTTTCCGGAACATGCGGATCATTCCTCCGGGCTCAGGAATAGTCCATCAGGTCAACCTGGAATACCTGGCCAGGGTGGTGTTTGAGCGGGAGGGGTACTACTACCCTGACAGTCTGGTGGGGACCGACTCCCACACTACCATGATTGATGGGCTGGGAGTCCTGGGCTGGGGTGAGTGACACTCTTCCAGAAGATTCATTAACTATATAACATTTTTATTCACTGTAGAATTTCAGAATTTTGACTTTTTTGACTTTAGACAACTTAATAAAGTGTTAACTTCCTATCACTGTTGGGCTTGTCAATAAAGAGACAGACTTTATAAATTCAGTAATAAACCGCAAATGTGGAGCAGAGGTTTAAGCTCTGATCTCTGGGAGCAGGTGTTGGGGGTATCGAGGCGGAGGCGGTCATGTTGGGTCAGCCCATCAGCATGGTGCTGCCAGAGGTCATCGGCTACAAACTACAGGGAACACCCAACAAATACATCACCTCCACTGACATAGTGCTTACTGTCACCAAGGTATACAAGTCTTGCAATGTTTTAAATTTCTTCGCTTTGCTTTTAAGAAATGCTGCGTTGTTTTACCGTATGCTTTCTCTGCTCAGCATTTGCGGTCGGTTGGGGTGGTTGGAAAGTTTGTGGAGTTTTTTGGCCCCGGTGTTGCTCAGCTGTCTATCGCTGACCGCGCCACCATCGCTAACATGTGCCCTGAGTATGGAGCCACCGCTGCATTCTTCCCCGTAGACCAGATCAGCATTCATTATCTGAAACAGACGGGTAGGTCAACCATTGCTAAGAAGTACACTTCAGCATACTTGTAAAAATAATGTACCCAAAAAAAGTGCAAACTGATAGCAATGCTTCATACTTTTTGTTTATATATTAAATATATATATAATAGTATAAATATGCACATGTAAATATTTTATATATATAAATAAATAAAATATAATAAATAATAATTATTTTTTTTATTACAATTTTATTAAAAAAAAATAAATATAATAAAATATAATAAATAATTATTTTTAAAATATAAAAAATAATAAATATACTTATAATATAATATCTACAGAAACATGCTATATTCTAAGCATCACATAAATGTATTATAAGTATATTTTATAATTTTTTTTTATATTGAAAAAATCATTATTTATTATATTTGATATAATTTTATTTTATATCTGATATATCTATATAATTTCTACAGAAACATGCATGAAATATATTTGAAATTACACATTTTGTAATGATGAAGTTGAAATTCAGTTTTAAAAGACTTTACTTTTACTTTAACACCAAATCATATTCTACAGATATAATAAGTACTTTGCATATGTATGTTGTTTTAGTATGTTAGTCAGCACATCAAATTAAGTGTACTACTTTAAAGCAATTATTTAAAATGTATTTTAAAGTAAAACGTAATATATTATTTCAAATTCCACTTTTTAAAAGTGTGTTTCAGGTGTCTGTCTTTAAGTTACTTAAGTGTCTTTTATTTCAGTAATATTATATTATCTCTGAAGTAGTTTAAATCTGAAGTCCACTGCATTCTTCTGGGGTCAGGAATGTGGAAATGCTTCACTTTTTACAACAAACTTGGCATGTTTTATTCCTGTGTGTTTAAGGGAGGGACACTGAGAAGCTGAGTTACATAGAGAAGTACCTGAAAGCGGTGGGCATGTTCAGAGACTACAGTAACACCGCTCAAGATCCACAGTTCACTCAGGTACCAAATCTAAACCCACTCGATCCCACACATCTGCAGTTCACAGATACACAGCGGTGGCCAAAAGTAATTCAACACCAGTATTTTCACCATCTTTTGCTTTAGTGTGTCAGTAGGAGATATCAGTTTACATTTCCAAACATTCATTTTGCCGTTCATTGTAATTGTATAAGGGCCTGAACCTCTTTCTGCATGTCTGAGGATCATTGTTATTAATGTGTCTCCTCCTCTCTCACAGGTTGTTGAGTTGGACCTCAGTACGGTCGTGCCCTGCTGCAGTGGTCCCAAGCGGCCACAGGACAAAGTGACTGTATCAGAGATGAAGCAGGACTTCCAAACGTGTTTAGGGTCCAAGGTACGTGACACAGGACACACACTCCCTCTGAATCCAGAGATAACGCAGCATTCACAAAGTATATCGCCAAAGCCGAATATGAACACAGCAGAGTCATAATAATGTGTATGACACAACTGACATTCAATTACGTATTTTGAAGAGTAAAAATTAACACAAAATTATGAAATAAAGTCAAGACACATGAAGTCAAATTGAAAAAATGGAAAGTTATGACAAAGTCTTGTGATCGTCAATATATATCATAATCATGACTTGCTCATGACTGGTTTTGTGGTCCAGGGTCACATATTTCCTTTTGAAAAACGTCAAGTGTGTAGATGGCCTGAAAGCTAACATACATGAGCTGTGGACATAACAGGAATGTCATAATGAGTTTTGATCTCACAGGTTCTTTAAAGCAGTTGTCTGTGTGTGTCATGTACAGCAAGGCTTCAAAGGTTTCCAGGTGGCTCCTGAGCGTCATGATGTTCGTGTGCCGTTCCAGTTTAACGGAGCAGAGTATTCACTTTCTCACGGATCCGTGGTCATCGCTGCCATCACCAGCTGTACCAACACCAGTAACCCCTCGGTCATGCTGGGAGCAGGTACATGTCTGCCCACACGGATGTGTGTAACCGTTTCCTGTGTAACACTTGAAAGATTATATGTATTCCGTAAACGTAATCAACATCTGATGTTGTTACATTGTAACTGCACCTCAGTATTCAAATGTCCATACAATGAAACAATACATACTGTGAGGAGGTCCTTATAGCATCTGTCTTTTGTTTGTAAAGATGTGAACCAAATGGCTATACTGCCTTTGATGTCAGGGTATAAAGATTTGGTCACACAAATTGTACTTTGGGTTAAGAAACAGAAGACGGCTTTGCTACACCACTTTCCGAATAAAACTCTTTTCCCCCTGGACTTTGATCAAGCTTTCTTATTTTATGTATTAGAGAAATCTAATACATATGGTGAGCCATTAAAACCACTGGTCAACCAAGTACAGAGAAATCTAACACACTTAAAGATGGTTATCAGAGACCCTTTGCCATATTTCAGAAGTGTCTGCAAATGGGTCTCCAAAAACCGCTTGCTAGCTGTCCATGCGACTCTTTAATTTCTTCCTAATTATTTTTATTTGACATTTATATTTCGGTATAGATTTGAAGTAATAACTTAAAAAAATGAGGTTACATTTTTGTATTTAAATTACACATTTCAGTTTTGAAATTGTGACAGTCATAAATAATTATTACCCAAAAAGTCAAAACTACGAGATTTCTTCACTTTATGTAATAAATATGATAAAATTATTATTGCATAATCAAAATTATCACAAATTACATAATACATTATTTTTTTGTCGTAGTTTCTATTTTTTTCATTAAATAATTTTGTAGCATTGAATCATTTTTTTTTTTATGATTTTAATAACGCTCGTGATTATGATTTTACCTAAGCATGATTTTTATTATTATTATTTAAAATCTTACTTCAAGTGAAGTCGTTTTTAATGTAGTATAGAGTGTTTTCTTTTACCTTGCATGCTTTATGGTTTTTGAGGATGAGGGGATGTTGTGCAACCCATCTGTCTAATTTGGCAACACACAGATACATTTGAGAAACTTAAGCTAAGGTTAAGCCTCTTTTATATTTGCCATTCGTTTTCCAGAACAGACCTGCCGCCCGTTTTTGGGCCGTGGCCCGTGACCCACCAGTTTAGAGGCTCATTATAAATATGTTAACATCCTCCAAATGTATTTGTCACTTAATAGCTGTGCATGTTTTTTTTTTTCCTACAGTAAGGTAATGCTATGTCTTTATTTCTGTCAGGTCTCTTGGCGCAGAAGGCTGTAAAGGCTGGTCTCAGTGTCAAGCCGTACATAAAGACCAGTCTGTCTCCAGGCAGTGGAGTGGTCACATACTACCTTAAAGAGAGCGGAGTCATGGACTTCCTGTCACAGTTAGGGTGAGAAGCTCATCATTGTCTGACTGGCTGTGTTTCCATCCACTTACTTTTATGCGCATTTTGTAATATTGCATAAAAGAAATGCTGGGTGGGAACGCCAACATGCGCATAAATAATGCAGTCGAGTAGGATAAACTTTATCTCTAACCTTTATATGTTCTCTCTCTACTATGAACTGTACCTACGAACATCCACCTCTAAAAGGAATGGCGCAAGTTATTTATTAGATTTGAAAACTAACACGTTCAGTAGCGGTTTTAGTGATATTTAGTGCCAGTCTACCAGGAAGTGATGATTTTGTTCTCTTAGATTTATTGGACAGAAACTGTGCTTTATTTGCAAATGTTTTATGCAGTGTTCCAGTTTTGTGCATGAGTCAAGTTTGCATCTTTGGATGGAGACACAGCTACTGACCAAGAGGCTGTTCACACAGAACAGCGTCTAAAAACGGAAGATGCGGCACTCAGGAATGTTTTAATAAAAGCACAGCACAGCACAGAATCATGTTGGTGTCAAATTTAAAAGTTGCCATGCCAACTTGCAAATCGTTTGCTCCGTCTTCTGATTGGTCCTCTGTTTTGGGACTGACATTGTTGAGTGTGAGACGCTGCAAAATACGTGAGTGCATGTGTGTTTGGCACGTTTACATAGAAAAACAATGGGAATGGAAAAACAATGTGTGAACAGCCCCTGTGTTATTTTTAGTATTATTAATGTACTGTTATAGTGTTTTAATAGTAGTTTTAGTCATTTTAGTACTCTTAACTAAACTAATGCACAATAAGTAGTTACCAAGGCAACATTAATTTTTTTTGTGGTTTTTTAATTCATATTTGTATTTTATTTCACCTCTATTTCAAGTAGGAAAGCCAAAATTAAAAATGTTGAATAGTTTTAGCAATGACAACATTAATTATGATTTATTTCTATTATTTGTGCATCTTTAGTTTCGAGGTCGTTGGTTACGGCTGCATGACCTGCATTGGAAACAGCGGGCCCCTTCCAGAGCCGGTTGTAGAGGCGATTACTCAGGTAAACAAACATTTACTCTTCAGTTCATCATGTTTTTGGGTAATACTTTCAAATCTAGAGCAGTTTGAACGATATCTTTCTGTCTCAGGGTGATTTGGTTGCTGTGGGTGTCCTGTCTGGAAACAGAAACTTTGAGGGTCGCGTCCATCCCAACACACGGGCCAATTACCTGGCCTCTCCTCCTCTGGTCATCGCCTACGCTATAGCAGGCACAGTCAGAATAGACTTTGAAAAAGAGCCTTTGGGTGAGTAATATGCCAATGGTCGGCGCTCCCTCAAGATCTTGAATAGCACTAATGTTTCTTGGTCTGTGTTCATCCAGCTGTGAACTCCGAGGGAAAAGAAGTTTTCCTGAGGGACATCTGGCCCACTCGGGAGGAAATCCAGGCGGTGGAGAGACAATTTGTCATTCCCGCAATGTTTAAAGAGGTCTATGAGAAAGTTGAGGTATTGTTGCCTTACAAACTCCTTTTTCATGAATCAGTACAGTGTCTGGATAACAAAAACACCAGTTCTTTGTTTTAAAAGTGTGTGTATATATAGTAAATTATACTATAGTGTCTGTCTATTTACCTGTTTAGAAAGTGAATGAACGCTGGAACTCCCTGAAAGCTCCTTCTGACAAGCTGTATACCTGGGATCCTAACTCTACTTACATAAAGTCTCCTCCTTTCTTTGAAGGACTGGTACTGTATATGTTTTTTTTGTTTTTTTTGAAATTCAGCTCTATAACTATATACCTTAATAAAAAATTAAGGGTATTTTGTTAAAGTACACGTTTTTGACATAATATGTGTATATATGTGTGTGTCTTTATAAATATATATATATTTAAGTGTGAAATGAATGTCACGATTTGAGTCACTTAGTTGCATGTCAAATGGAAGCATATTATAGGTCAAATTTATATTAAATGCAAAAATAGCTCAAATTTACGAATTTTTTTTTTTATCCACTTAAGTATGTCTTTTATACGCCATTTCATTATTTCTTCTGTTGCCTTTGAAATATGGTTAAAGTACTGCTGAATGTGCTGAGAAGCATTAATGATAAATTATAATTCACATAATACACAAACTTTTATGTCATGTATTTAAATATATTTGCTACTACAAATGTTTAACGATGAGGTTGCGATTTAGTACATTTGAAATGTTAACTTTAGTATGTTTTAATGATCAAGTGCTTTAGTATGTCAATATAAGTGCAATTCTTAGGGTGCTTTCACACCTGCCTCATTTAGTTAGGTTGAATCGGACTAGAGTTCGTTTTCCTACTTGGTGCGGTTCGTTTGGGCAGGTGTGAATGTAACAATCACCCGAGTGCGCACCAAAAGCGGACCAAAAAAGCGTACCTCCTTGAAGAGGTGGTCTCGGTACGCTTTCAAATGAACACTGGAGCGGTTCGTTTGTGGTGAGAACATGATCCGAACTCGAACAGACCCAACTGCAAAAAGTACTGCGCCT
>JAUMHQ010000296.1:4386935-4397767 GCA_032361165.1 Enteromius paludinosus | reverse complement strand
ATTAACAACACAATACCTCTTTTTGTTACTTCTTCACTCCTGTTTCAATCCAGCCCTTTAACAAATGTGCATTTTGATTAAAAACACACAAAGAAAGTGATTGTTGCTATCCAAGACAAAAATGGCGCACATTACATATTTTGACCTTTTCATTACATTATAAAACCCTGTGTCCTAAAGTCCTGGCAACAGGCAGACCATTCATACAGCAATATAAAAGCCTCTCTGTATGCACTCCAATGGGAGCAGAGCAAAAATCTATGATTTTTAAAGAAAATGATTATATGCATTAAGGTTGTATAAACGGAACACAATTCTATCTTACTTAGTACTAAGACCTAAGAAAAAAGAAAAGCTGTTAATAGCTTTATGGATCGAATCTAGTAGGCCTATAAGAGGATATATCCCATGAAGTGGGGTTCCTCGGATGAACTGAGGAGGGCAGGAGTAGGTTTGCCTGCCGCTAAATATATCAACAAGAAGAAGCACTTTTACTTTCCACCCACAGCTGAAGAGCTGCGAAGTCAGTGCGCGCAAAAGGTAAGAAACTGCTGCGCGCTATTATTATTATTTCTCTTAGTCGTTGTTATAGGCTACTTGTTTTTAAAACAATACTTGATATTTTTTCCCGTTTGGCTCTAATGGATGCGTTTTAAGTCATAGGACACGAGTTAACGGAACATTCACAGAAAAAATATCTGATCACCCACTCTTGAAGATTTCACACAGTGCCCTGTCCAAAACACAATAGAGGATATAACCCTTAAATATAACACTTAAACAACACATTATTTTACCTTTTGGATATCTGGCCAGTAGTTGTGTTTTATTAAACTTGTTATAGCTCATGTTTATTTTTAGATAGGCTTATAGGCAGATATGCTATATTTGGAGTTAGATAGCATGTGAAACACTCTAATAGCGATCATAACCAGTTATGTAATGCTAGTTATCATATTTTTTAAGTTTTTAGTCTTACTGCAATCTTTCTCTTCTTGTAGGAAGTTGAATTAGTTTTAGTAAAGAAATACAAGAAAGAGTTTCCCTGAATCCAGTTGGTGTCACTTGTGTTTTTTAAACGTTATTTAATTTTTTTATTCGGCTAAATTCTGTATTTGCTGACCTTTTGTAACATGAATGCCATAAAATAAAACTGAGATGTGGGTATAACTGCACTTTTTTAAATTGAACATTTTAAAAATGCAAAACTTGTAAACGTTCAGTGTTTAGAAATGTCTTAAAGCAAAACATAAATAAATAAGCTATTATGACCGCTATTATGTAGGTAATATTTATTTAACAGCCATACCGTCCTGTAGGCTAGTGGTTAAAATAAAATCGCATTTTATTTTTCTGGCCACCAAACGCCTGCCTCTAATTTGATTCTTTGCACTGAAAATAAAAATGTTTTTAACCCCAAATGCTACACTTATTGTAATTTAAGTAATAAGCATATTTAAAAATATTATTAAATGTTACATCACAGTCTGTGTTATGTTCAGATTCGCCTGTTTTTCAGTGGCCTTATTTATTCACGAGATTGAAACAAATATTGGTGTCTGAGGCTCACAGTATATTTTATTTAACAATACCAAGGTAAATACAGGATGTCATACTCGTGCCCAAGCCATCAGAGAAGGCCCGTCATTTTAAAGGGAAGGAGCATTTTCAGACTTGGATTAAAGATTACATTAAAGATTATGTGCATGAATGTATCATGCAATATACAGTATATTAATTAGATAAACACAAATTATTGTGGATTGACTTGCACAGATTAATTGTTAACCACAAAAAAAGCAATGTGTGCTAACAAAATAAATGTAGTTAATTTTGATTTCATGCAGACTTTCACATCTCTCCACAGATTGTAACACACATTTGAAGATCCATGGCATTCCAGTTCCAAGTGCCACTTTCACATCCACTCCAAATTCCAATTGCAGTTCCAGTTAAAGCAATACCAAGAAAAACAGACACTCTGATACAATGCATCATAGAGAACAATGAGCAGAGACTTCGGAGATTATTAAGAGCAAAAGATATTAATGAACTGTACCCTTCTGAAGTCTGGAATGATGATGTTACTCCATTAACTGCTGCAGTTTTATGCTTTAATGAAGAAATCTGCTCTTATCTACTTGAAGCGTCAGCTGATCCAAACAAACCCTCAACAAATGGACGAACTCCACTACACTATGCTGCATTTACACGTGGAGTTCCTCTGACAATTGTGAAAAGATTACTTGCAGCAAAAGCTGATCCAGATGGACAAGGGTTACACATTATAAGTCCATTGCAATTAGCAGTTAATCGTGACCGTGAAGACATTGTGAAAGCACTTATAGAGGCTGGAGCTTTACCTCGAAGCAACTATGGGGTTGATCCAGAGCTTGATAAAAAGGTGGGCCGAATGATTCATCAGTTATCTTCACAGAATGAAGCATTTGAGAAAGTACATTTATTTTTTTCTCTTTCTTGTGCTGTACAAACAAAAAATCAGATAGAAGTTTACAGAGTCTATAATAAACATTTCTTTCAAGAGAATCCCTTCAATCATATTATTTTGTTTGAGTTGTATCATGGAGTCATTGGTCAAGATGCGGAGGAGTATCATCAAAGTGCAATCAAGTGGTTAAAAGATACAAAAAGCACAGACAGATACATCGAGGGAGTCATCAAGCGCTTTCCAAAAATCCCTCAGGAATACTGCCTGGATCCACTAAAGTGCTTAAATGTTGCTTTATGTATCAGCAAAAGCATCTTCCCTCAAATATTTAGTGATCTTGTGTCTATTCTAACAAACAGTCTCCAGCAATCTGGAAATGCACTAGGAAAAAACATAAATTATCTGATACTGAAGATACTCAATGTCATGATGCAGAAAACGTCTGAGCAGAAACTGGGACTCAATCTTTCTGTCTATGCGAAGTTATGCCAAAGTCTGTTGCCTCTCACAAGTCCTAATTATTCAAGTCTAATTGGAGTTTGGACCTATGGACTGTTTGCGTATATAAATGATATTGCTCCTGAACTTGTTGCATGGTGTGGATTGTCATCCATCCCAGAGGAGATACTTACCACTGCAGAGATAGAGATGGATGAAGTCATGAAAAAAAAGCTGCAAAAGTTGGATGAGTCACTGAAAAATCCAGCAGGTTTGAGGGCAGTGGATAGTTTATGTGAGGAGACTGCAGCTCTGTCAACAAGCAGGAAGAAGAAAAAGAAGAAGAAGAAGAAAAAAATCCAACAAGAAGTGGGATCACAAGAAAGTGAGGAGCCAGATAAAGAGGACACTGTAGTGACATCCACTGATGAATTAAATTCGCGGCTCACACTTGAGACCCAATATATCTCAAGAAGGTGGCATCAAACAAGCCACCGTTGGAAGTCCAAGCTTGAGAAGCTAGCTAACATTGATGCTAGCAGGACACATAGACAACCAGGTCTTACTCTTGTTATTGATCCTGAATTTCTGATCGCTAATGGAAGTGATGGAACACAGGTCTTTCTTGGTTTGAGGGATGATGGCACTGAGGTGGCTGTGAAACGAATGATTAAGTTTAATTACCAAGTTCTGAAAAATGAGGAGCAATTTCTACGGCTTCCAGAACTTGATAGTCCCTCTATTGTGCGCTATGTAGACTTTGCTGAGGATGACAATTTTGGATACCTTGTTCTTCAGCTTTGTGAATACACACTGGATGAATATATCCAAGATCATTTACCAGATGACGTCTCTGAGAGATCTTTCATTCTGAAGAAGCTGGTGAAGGAAGTTCTCTGCAGCTTACAGGTTTTACACAATCAGCAGAGCAGAGTGGTCCATCGAGACATCAAACCCCAGAATGTCCTGATTGGTAGGAGCTAAACCAATGCATTTAAAATAACAAGAAACCATTTTTTTCTTCATTTGAAATTTATATTTTTTTTAGACATCAGTGGAAAAGCCAGATTGGCTGATTTTGGCATAAGTCGCAGATTCAAACAGAGTGAAACCACTTTACGAACAAGCATTGCTGGAACTAGATGCTGGAAGGCAAAAGAGACCATAAAAGAGAAGGTCAACACTAATTACAAGAGGAGCTCTGACATTCAGGTGAGTTTTAATATTTATCATTTAGCTAGAAGTTTCCTTAGGGAACATTCTGAAGTCATGATAACACTAACCTATTTTAAGGTTGCTGGGATGTTAGTCTACTATATTCTCTCTGGAGGACACCATCCATTTGGTGAAGATGTGGATTGTGAGTACAACATTTTACGAGGAAAATACTCACTGGAGCATCTGGATGATGATGTAGGGAAGGACCTTGTTGAGTGGATGATCAATGAAAATGCAAATGAGAGACCAACTGTGGAGCAAACCATCGCACACTCCTTCTTCTGGACTGATGAACGGTAAAATATGATATTGACGACAGCTGACAGGTGAAATAAAAGTCAAGTCACCTTGACCTATATATAGTGCTTAATGCAACCTGAATTCTGGAAATGTTGGGACGTTTTTAAGATTTTAATGAAATTAAAACTAAAGGCTTTCAAATCACATGTGCTAATATATTACTCACAATAGAACGTAGAGAACATAATAAGATTCAGCTGGGAGAACATCTAGCAACTGATTAAGTTAATTGCCATCAGGTCATCAAGCCATGTCTTAGAGAGGCAGAGTCTCTCGGAAGTAAAGATGTTCAGAGGCTCTCCAGTCTGTGAAAGAGTGGGACAAGGCCGAAGACCTTTGTTGGATGCCTGGGGTCTTCAGGCCTCAGACGACACTGCATCACTCATCACATGATTCTGTCACTGACTTTACTAAATGAACCCAGGAGTACTTCCAGAAACCACTGTCGATAAACACAATCCACCGTGACATCTGCAGATGCCAACTAAAGCTCTATCAAGCAAAAAGGAAGCCATGTGTGAACATGGTCCAGACCCCTGTCCAGACCCCTTTCGTTTCCTGTGGGCAAAGGCTCATTTAAAATGACTGTTTCAAAGTGGAGATGTGTTCTAAGGTCAGACGAGTTCAAATTCTTGATGGAAATAGATGACCACAAACTCTTCAGCAGCTCCAGAAACTCGTAACCTTTTAAACTGTTTTGAAAAAAAGAGGTGATGCTTTTTTTCGTTTTAGTCAAATTGAAACAACGTCCCAACATTTCTGTAATTCAAGCCATACAATACAGATCAATGTGTCAATAATGCAAAATTCAATTCTGCTGTGAAGCTTCTCTAAAAAGAGAACGATAGTAAATAGTCATTGATGATTCAGTGATGTTATTGTCCAACTCAGGTTCAGGTCAATCACTATTTATTTGTATGTCGCTTTTAAAGGTTTAGTGCACCCAAAAATGGAAATTCTGTCAACAATTACTCACCCTCATGTCGTTTCAAGACCTCCATTCATCTTTGAAACCCAAATTAATTTTTCACTCATCATTATTGTTTATGATATCAGAGAGCTATCTGTCCCTCCATAGACAGCAACACAACTGAAATGATCCCAGATCCAGAAATGCAGCAAAAACACAGGTGAAATCAGTGGATCAACTTCACTTTTGCAATGCTACGAGAATACTTTTTTGCGCAAACAAAACAAAAATAACATAATTTACTTTTCTCCCGTGACTTATGTCTTCCGCCATTTGAAAGTTCTCAACGCGCAGCATACGCAAGCTTTAAAGTATTTGACGTAATCAGCCTTGTTTACATCTGGGTCAAAGCACATTTATGTACGTAGAGGAACGCGTACACAGTAATGTTCTCTAAAATGGTGGAAGACGTAAGTCATAGAAGAATGGTTGAGTAAATTATGTTATTTTTGTTTTCTTTGCGCAAAAAAGTAGTCTTGTATCGTCACAAAACTAGTTGATCCCCTGATGTCACATGGACTTTTTTAAATGGTGTTTTACCACGTTCCTGGATCTGGGATTATTCCAGTTGTGTTGCTGTCTATGGAAGGTCAGATAGCTCTCTGATATCATCAAAAATATCTGAACTTGTGCTCCAAAGACAAACGAAGGACTTATGGGTTTGGAATGACATGAGGGTGAGTAATTAATGACAGAATTTTCATTTGTGGGTGAACTAACCCTTTAACAAGAATGGTGTCACAAGGACACTTACAAATAGACCATATATCTGTCAACTGATTTGAAAATATTTCTGAAATTGGTTTAGGAGAGTGTGGTATCTGAAAATATTGGGAAGTGAGAAAGAAGCTGAAAACTGTCGCGAGGCAGATGAGGAGCTCCTTAATGCCAGTGCAAAATACACAGAGGGCAAGAGCTTTTCTGAATGGAAGACTAAAGTAAGTATTACATTAGTTTAAGTGTTAATACTTAAAATTTAATAAAGTCCATAGTATATAATATAGTTGAACTTAATATCCTGCAGCTTAAATGTTTAATTATTATTGTGGAATATCATTATTACCATTGTTCACTGTCAAATGTTGTTTTCCCAGTTACCGTCTGAGCTTGTCCAGAAACTGGACGGTAAGAAGAAAGCCTATCCTGAAAACACACTGGGCCTGCTGCGATTTATACGCAACCTACACGAGCATTAGTGAGTTACTGGAATAACTTAAAGTGAATTGAAGAACTACAAGAAAATAATGCACAATCTGAGCTGGTAATGCTTTTGCAAGGTGGACAATAAGTAAAGTACCAATTGTCCTTCTCCAGCCAGACGGAAAAAAGTAGCACAGAGTTTTAACTAATACTTTCTTGCCTAATTATTTTTGTTTTTGTGTTGTTGTTTCTCAGTAAAGCTGATGCTGTGAAAATCAACCTGATGGCTTTTTTCCCTGATCTCTTTGGGAGTGTGTACTTGTTTGCCAAAGAGAGAGGATGGAACTCCAGAGAAAGTGTCAGAATGGACATCAACTCAGCGTCATGAATACAAATCTCATTTTGCTGACACCAGTCATTTAGTTACAAAAAACAGTTGACTTGATGTTTCAGCAGAACAAAAGTATACATGTACAATTAAAAATATTTTTAATTGCATGCAATTGACCTCATGACACCTTTCAGTGCTGTGTGGTGGCGTTTGTTTCCATTTAGTGAAAATAATAATAAGAAAATAAATCTGTACTTTAATTAATATTTTTACCTTAATTATCACACCTTCAGACCTTAGCTAACTCGAGCTTAGTAAGGTAACGTACTGAACTGTGACAATCGCATATAACAGTACTGTAAAAAGTCCCATCATCTCTAAAGGCTGATTCAAAAATATGTTTCACACACGGTTTGTATTGAACCTGGTAACAGGT
The DNA here is from genome assembly GCA_032361165.1 of Enteromius paludinosus. Taxonomy (NCBI): domain Eukaryota; kingdom Metazoa; phylum Chordata; class Actinopteri; order Cypriniformes; family Cyprinidae; genus Enteromius; species Enteromius paludinosus. The sequence goes on along the minus strand of JAUMHQ010000296.1, from coordinate 4,390,485 downwards.
GTAACTCAAGTGAAACTCAAGTACAAGTACCCTAAACAAAAAAAAGGAGATTCTTGTTTCCGCCTGTTAAATAATTTTCTCAATGCAAAGTTACAGGACATCCAAAATACACAATTTCAGTAAGACAACAATAACGCATACAAACCCTGTTGAATTAATGTATTTTTTAAGTGACATTATGTGTAAGAAATGTACTACTAAAATATTTTTAAACTTGCATTGGAGCAAGTTCTATGGAAACGTCATAAACATCTGGGACCGCATGAGTGTGAGTAAATCTCAACATTTTTCATTTTTGGTTGGAGACAGATGTGATGCAGAGGCCAGAAACATGCAGACAGAAGAATTCATTTTGAGTGAATGAGGAGAATTAAAAAATACAACATTAACATCTATATATCCCTGCAAACGTCCTTGTGCTTGCATGCTGGCTTTTTGAGGGAGGTCACAGACCTCTATGGCCAGCCCACACCAAACCTAAACAGGCCGAATATATATAGCTGTAGCTTGAAATCATCATCAATCATTTTTTTCAAAACTCCAACTGTGTTCGCCTGAAAGTGATATCTTAAGTCGTATACACCAACGATGGCTTGAGTAAAATATGGGGCAATATTCATTTTTGAGTGAACTACAGTATTTCTTGCTATGCAGGTTTGTTAGGCTATATGTAATGTCAGGGTTGTTATGCAAATAAATATATAATGACCACTGAGCTGAATCAAAACGATGCACACGTTTTAATTACTATTTAGCTGTAAATTAACCTTTTGTCTTCATATTTTTCTCATAATTTGTGTTCGCCATCTACTGGTTGGATATCCTCTGTACAGTAAAAAAGAAACCGTACCCTTTAATATGCACACTGTTTGATAAACTCGCTACTGGAGTCCCAGTTTCTCGTCCACGCCCGCACTGATATTGTGAAGATCGCTGCTGGGTCTGAGTAAACCCGGATCTTGTGCACCAGCTGACCCAGAGTAAACAGTGCTGAGAGGAAGGTGAAGTTCCTGCTCTCAGTCTCCGTAGAGCTCGCGAAAGCTTGGGTTTACAGACATTATATCATCGCCAAACGCTGGAAGATATGACCTCGTCCAAACGAAGTGAAAGTGACTGGCAAGGTTTAGTGAACGAGGTAAGTGCTGCTTTATTAAAACACGACAATGATGATGATGATGATGACGATGACGGCTGTTTCCATATGGCACCGTGTCGCCAACCACCTGAACTCGACACACACACAAGATACTCGCGTTTATTACATTACTCGTGTAAAATCAAATGTGTTCGGTGGCGAAGTTTAGCGCTGTCGGAAGTTTTATAATTAAATGTTTGAATTAAGATATGTTGCATCTGTTTTCGCATTGAACGGGAGTCCTGGTGATTTTTATAAGATAAAGAAAGAAATATATAGATATGTTTTTAGTTGTTTTAGCTTATTTTAATGCTTGTTTTGAGTCAGTTTAAGGCCCAGAACTACTTGTCCAATTGTTTACATTATATTAATATATATATTTTTTCCTGAATGAAAGCAAACATAAATATTCGTGAAACCTAAAACATTAAATCGCATTCATGTTTTTTGCTGTTTGAATAATTTGTTTTAATAATTAAAAAAAAAAAAAATATATATATATATATATATTTAATTACATTTATTTACTTATGAAAATATATTTTTTAAAAGCTTAAATATTAAATATTTTGCTCTCTTTATTGTTGTTGCTCTGTTTATTTTAAACAGGAAATTATACTGATGTTTCATATATCAAATATAATAAAAAGTCAAAAACTAAACTCTACATTTTGTACTTTGTACCGCATCTTTGCTGTCCTTCTTGTTCAAAATTTCAACACTCTATCATCCACTACACTTGTTTTATTATCATAAAATGTCTTAATGCATTTAAAGTCAAGTGTAACTACTATAAGTAGGGAATTATTATGAAATGTCCATTAGCAAATTAATAAACTTGACTTGTTTTCTTCCTTATATATATATATATATACGTATTTATATAATTATATTTCTGTAATTTTAAATTGTTATTCTGACACACTTTTATTTATTCCAAATTAATATAATTGATAATTTTGGTATCTATCCACACTCTACTCTAAGGCTGTAATTGTATTTACTTCATCCTGAAAAAAAAGTTTTTAAAATATAAAGCCTCACAGTTTTTTTTACCATAAAAGAAAAAAAGGTTTTGTCATATCCAAGTACTAAAAGTTACTGCAGTACTAGTTATTTAGTTTAATAATAAAGCTTTGTTTTTGCTATTATTTTCACATTTTTTGATACTCTTTTGGCTCATTTGTTTAGTTCTTGATATGCAAACGTAAGCTGGAGAGCAAGAAGGACGCCCTCCTCATTCTGTCTAAAGAGCTGGACAGCTGTCAGCAGGAGAGAGACCAGTACAAGCTGATGGCCAACCAGCTGCGAGAGACACACCAGAGCTTGAAGAGGAAGTACAGGGAACTGATTGTGTGTCTCTGTGTGCTTACTGTGCATTATAATCGACATGTAAAAGTTTCTTGGCTTCATCATCATTCATGATAATGTTTTATAATGAATTTCAGGATGGCGACCCTTCACTTCCACCAGAAAAACGTAATCAGGTCAGTTGATGATTGTGATATTTCACCAGTTCTTGCAGGTCATCGCTTTCATGTTTTCATGTCTTTCACTCTCTCTCTCTTCCTCAGGTCAGTCTGGCTCAGTTGTTGATGAATTCGAGGGAGAGAAATAAACAGCTTGCTGAAGAGATAAAGGAACTGACTCAGAGACTTACTGAGACACAGGGAGACAATAAGGTAAAAATGTTCAAAAATAACTATGCTTCCTACCAAATCTGCTAATAAACCCTGTGAATAAAATTGGAATATCACATAAAACATTTGCAAATAAAGCTCCGCTTCAGCTCTCTTCAGTACAATAGCACAGAATTTCCACTTCCTGTGAAAAAGTATCAGCAATAAAATAAAAAGTTAAGGTTTATTCCGATAGTCCATTTAGACATTCTACTAACTATAAGTAACTTTGTAACTACGTGTCAACTAATTTTCATACATTTACAGCTTTCAGCTCTCAGAGTAGACTGTTAGGGTTAGGTTTAGGGTTAGTAGAATAAGCTGACGTATACTTGCATAGTTTCTGATCGTCAGTATGTAGTGTTTTGTGGATCCATCAAAATAAAGTGCTAGAAGATATTAAGCAGACGGTCTACTAATACTCTAAAGCAGGGGTCTCAAACTCAAATTGGCTGGGGGCCATTCCTGTGACTGATATTTCATAGGAGGGCCATTTTACCATTCAAGCACAACATTTCTGGAAATGTACTTTAATTGCTTGTTAACTTTCATTTACATTACATTAGATTAGAAACATATTTCTGTTATACTTAAAAATATAAACAACAGTCTCTGTGTATTAAGTTCAAATAAAGTAGGTAACGGTTAATAAAGAAGTAAAAAATATATAACATAAGTTACTTATCAAAACTATTCTGAACAAACAACCTTACACTGAACAAATGCAATACATTTG
>JAUMHQ010000296.1:4369261-4384674 GCA_032361165.1 Enteromius paludinosus | reverse complement strand
CACATTTTTATTTATTTTTATATATATAATAAAAATGTGTGTTTGATGTATGTTCTGTGTTGGCATGTCTGTTTTTGTCTGTGTGACTCCACCCACTGCCCCTTTACCCAATTGAATTTCAATACCCTCGATTTTTCAGCCTTGGCAGCTTGCTAATGAACTGGGTCAGAAATAGCAGATTTTAGCCCACCTAAAAAGCCTCGGCCTCCATTTAAATGTTAAAACACAGGTGAACCAACACATCAACTTTTCGCCTTCCATGTTCAATTGAATTTTTTTTTCCTGTTGCGAATCCTCAATCTAGCAACGTGCATGACTGTTGAGTCTGAGGAGGAGGTTTGGAAGAACCAACTTTCTCCAAGATTTAGACTTTGGACTGCAGCAACCATTTCAGCCAATACCGCATCTTTAAAAACATAGTTTAGCCAAAAATGAAAATCCTTTCTGTCGTTGAACGCAAATACTTAAAAGAATGTTGAACAAACAGTATGACAAAATATAGACAAAAATACAATGTATTTTATAATGGAACCAAAACAGTTTGAGTACTAATATTGGTGACTGTCAACAGGATATTTATTTTTATTTTTCCCTTTAATTGGTATGTTTTAGGGGTATGACGAGACACTTATCCCACGAGACGAGACACTGGGTTTACAAGAACAAGGTTTAAAAAAAAAAATCCTCAGTGATAAAATGTTATTTTATTCAACAGTAACATTCCAAAAAAATGTAGCTGCATTTTGTAACTTTTTGAAATTTAAAACTCTTTTAATGAATTGCATGCAGTAATAAACGTGAACACTGCAAAATATTTAGCCACAAACTTGACAGGCAAGTAATTAACAATAAATAACACAACATACTTAAAATAGTGTAAAAAAACAAAAAGAAATGACACACTTATCCCTTTAAAGGATACTTCGGCTATCTGCATTGCCATGTTTGTCAGACAATTAGTTTTTTCTGTCCACGTACAACAATGTATGCGCGAGAAGTCAATTGGTGGCATTGCGCATGTATCGAGCTCGTCCGTCCGCTGTCTGGACGCGGCTGTGAGGGAGACAGGACGGAACGTGGAAAGTGAATCACATCCCAGCCCTAAAAGTCTGCCTACACTGGACGCGATAAAGCGACCATTGAAAACCATTTGGAATTTGTGTAAGCATGTCATAAACAGAACGCGGCAGCAGTTTCCCGTTGGAGATTTGTCACACCACATTATACCACTAGCGCAAGGATATCGCCAAGTGCCATGAAATCTTGACACACCCCTAGTATGTTTACATAAAAGAAATGACTACTTAAACTCACACTAACATTCTGACTATTTGTTCTTGTCTCTGTAGTAGCAGATCTTGCCCTTTTAATGCGTATTCACTTGTTAATGTGTTTTTAATTGGGTTAATGGAGTTCTTCATACGGACTTGGTCGGTTCAAAGGGTGTAGTGCTTCACATTTTAAGTATGTGATGAGACTAATGATCACAGTACTGGAGTTGGCCATTATATCTCACCCATTTAAAGAATGATTGAATATGCTAAAATCTAGGCCAGGAACATGGTTTTTTGGCTGGTCACATAATGACTTAGTTTGCTCCGTTTGGTCAGGGAAGGTGCCTTATTGTAGTGGAGCAATTTACATGATTTGTTCTCTTCGTTTTAGCTTCTTTATCTTTTCCCGGTTCTTGTTAATGCGCTTCAACTCTGCAGTAGAAATGGACGACTTAACTCTATAGGCTTTCCGTAAACAGCAGTTAGTTTTGAACCACGCAATCTTTCAAAAAGAAAAAACCCTCGCTGATACGCTGCGGTTATTTGTTCAACTTTGCTCGTTCAGTTCAGGCCTAAATTACCACTGATTAAGATTAGTTTTCTCCTTTTAGATCGGTGCCAGCTCATTTGCATCTGCAGCATGTAGATTAAAGCAGCCATTTAAAATATTTTCCTCCAGTATTGTATAGTGCTCCTGCGAGAAGCGAGGGATCTCGATTTGGCGTCCTGCTCCAGGTGCAGGCTCTTCTGCTTTGGCACAGCCCAGTGTCCCTCTCTCCCCGGTGCCTTGGCAGCACGGATAGCAGTCCTCCTGACAGCTGCCGCTTCCCAAGGGCTGATGGACTATTAATACTTTGGCTAATTTGATCAATCCATTCAGGTTTGCCTTGTCCTGCTCCCGTTGTGGCAGAGCTTTGATTAAGATGCACATGGCCACCGGCGCCATTTTCTGCGCATATTGTGCCCCAGGGAGCGTTTGGGCGCGTGCACAGACTACCGTGTCTGGGATATCAGAGCGCTTACGAGCTTTAATGCTTTTATGGGTAAATGATCAGCTATGGGTGCTTAGATACGCAATGAAAGGGTCTCGAGCAAAAGACTTCTAAGGCCTTTCGATGTCGCAGTGCATGTCGTGCTATCGATAAATGCTTTATTACAACAGCCTGAAGTTTTTCTAGAGATCATCACTGCTTGACTGTTTACCGTTTTATCTCTTTCCTGCTCAAGTCGCAGTGCACACTTTGGCCTGAGGATGGCGGTACTGCATAAGCTTTGACTTCTGAATCAGTAGTACTGTGCCACTTGTCATGAGCGCAGTGTGCTCAAGCATGAAGAAAAGACAAAGCTTTGCAGTAAATACTAAGCATTCTTCATTTGTGTCACAGTGACTTGTGAAAGAAGGCCTTTAGTTAACACTGGTTATTTAATTTTTTTTCTTAAACTGCATACTTAAGTCTGCATTACAGTATGTGCTTTATAAAAGACATACAAGCTGCTCGGATCTCTAATTTGCTGTGACGACTGGCACGTATTTCTAGATCTCAAGCCACAGTGTTTGTAATGTTCGGCTTCACTTAACTGATCTGTTGTGATTTGCTCCTGGCTATGCATCATTGCGACTTTTTCATCTCACATTAGCTCTACTACATTGCCATCTGGAATAATAAAGCGTGCGTGTGAGTGTACACGTGCCTTTGTGACTGCCGCCGTTGATAGCACAGCCATAGGGATCTTACCCCAGCACCACGCACGCCATGCACTCCAGCTTTCGTTTTCTCAGTTGACACAACTGGCACTTCAAGTGTACAGCATCTAACCCAAGCCTCAATGGTGCTGGTGTTTCCAGAGCGGGGGAATTGATCCAGCAGTTAATGATGTTTGTAAAAGTGGTGCTTAACGTTTAGCTGATCCAAAATCAGCTGATGTGAGGTGAAGTTGGAGGGGACATTTACACAACTCACTGATTTGGAGCTTATGGAAGCAAATGAAAATAATTATTTTATATTAACATACCCAAATGCTGGTCGATTTTGATAGAGGTCATACAAAAAGAGAATTCTGTTATCAGTATGTCGAAAAATGGAACATAAAGATAACAACGCTGGACCCTAATGGCATTTGCTTTGTGGACAAAAACAGTTGAAACATCCTTAAAAACATGTTCTAGTTTTTCTTTGGTGGCTTTTACGGTCCAAATGGAAATCTGGATGAAAAATCTTGCCTTTCTAGGCTAAACTTTCATGATAAAACAACCAAGATGCTTTGGAAAAACATGACATCTCTGCAAAATGTAACACTGCTGCTTGCAGTTTTGTGACACTTTGAAAGTGAAAAGTCCAGTGAGCCCAAAAATTTTATTAGTTTACAAATAATGCACTAACATGCTAAAAGTGTTTTGAGCTCATAACAGTAATTTTCCAGGAACTGTGCAAAAATAAGTCTGATAATTTGCCTCGTAATCATAAAAGGAATATGTTGTTGGCGTTTTACTGACTCGTGTTTTTGTTTCAGCTGCAGAGAATTTAATTATTTTTAATTATTAAAAACATTTTTTCTGTGAGCCTGGTTTGTGCTAAAATTGTCAATGGTCTTTTATTTCCTTATGTTACGTTTTTTTCTATTCCTTTGAATTGACTTGGTAAAATGTGTTTTTGTACTTGTTAATTTACACCTGTTTCTCAGTCTGTGGTCTCTAACGTTAGTCTTTTCACCTTCTAGGAAATCGACGAAGCCTGTAAACGGATCAAACGTGAGATCGATGATCTCGGCCCTGAGGTTGGCGACATCAAAATCATCCCGCTCTACTCCACGCTGCCTCCACAGCAACAGCAGAGGATCTTCGAGCCGCCTCCACCCCGCAAACCCAGCGGAGCCATCGGCAGAAAGGTAAAGATCAACGCCGTGCATATGACTCAATACGTCATGATCATCAAGATCTTAAGAGGTTTAAACTGCAACAAACCTAGAATTCCTAGAAAGGTGCTGCTTTTAGTCTCTCTTGCATTGTTTGGTTTCAAATTCATTGATAGAGTATTCCACACACAAACTCGTATAGGGCCGTTCACACTAAATGTTTCTCCATTCCGATGCACTACTTTTCCATCGTTGTTCTATGTAAACACGTGCTGTGTGGCCCTTGCACATGAGTGCCACGTTTTCAAGATACCATATCAATGCCATTTACAAAACAGTGGACCAATCAGAAGAGGCACAGGCGGCGTGCTTTTGTTTACAGCAGCAAGTCGGCACTGCAACCTTTTTTATTTGATGACGAAATGGTGGCTGATGCATTCTGCAATGCACTTTTTAAAACATTACCTGAGCACAAAAAGACACACCGATGCATTCTATGTGAACAGCCCTTCAGACAATCATTCTCTTTTGAAACTGTAGTCTCAATCTCTCAAGCAAAACTTCTAATCCATTAAAAATGCATATAGGGATTGTGGATTAAATGTTTTGGTATCAAACATCAAAATATTTATGGGATTTGTATCCGCTAGGGTTAGGGCGATGTCGACCAATTTGGCATTGTGCAATGTACGATAGTTGTAACTAAAACAGCAATCCCCGCCCCACGACTGGCAAAACGGTGTTCGCACGAGCAGGTGAGAGAGGATTGAGCGCACGAGTGCTTGACTTGCGCGATGGTTTGATATGAGCTCGCGGCCCCGTTTTTTCACATGTACATCTGTTTTCCTCTCGCGGAAATCATTTACCGCGCTCTGCAGCATTAGTGGTGCGCTCATTAATGGTATAGATTTGCCGCCATAGATTAAGTGTGTTTTCCGTGAGCTGGTTGATGCTGCTGCGGCTGGGCGGAGCATCATGATGTCTATCGGCCATCGTCTATCAACCCAACCCTAGTATCCGCACAGCTATAGCAGCATCTTCAATCCATCTAAAGAAAGAAGAGGATGAGAGAATGACTCAAGTCTGTGAGTAGAGGGAAGGATGAGGAACAAGGAATGGTGGAAATTAGTTTTTTCTTTAGCTGTGGTAAAGCAGTGACTCATAGCATATGCTGCTTTTGTCAGCATATGATTCTTTTCTCTAATTTTAGAAAGGAAAATTACTCATCCTTCGAACGTTTGAAAAGTGTTGGAGCAGTAATGTTTTTCTCGAGTCAGTTTTGGACGGTTTGCTTTCGCTTCCTCCTGTTCTGCTTCCTGACTTGAATATGGTCGTTTGGCGTTTTTGGCATGTTGGCTTTGAAAAAATGAAACTCGCTCTAGATGTTTTATCAGAGCTCATCCACTGTAAAGTGTCTTTCATCGTCTGTCATCCTTTACTCTTAGCAGGAGTTCTTAGCAATCGCTCTTTTGTTTTCTCTTCTCCCATTTCACTTCTTCGTCTCTCAAGCAAGCCTGACGATTACGATATGAGAAGCACCTGGACTCCTGCGTGACTGGCCAAAGATCTGTCAGAATATCACATCTGATCAGCGGCTACGAGTTTGCAAACATTTAGCTGAACATCTGATGAGGAGTTGATTAATGAATCATCGTTCCCCTACAGAAACGGCTCCGCTTGTCATTACTTCCAGGCAAAGATTACTGATGTCCTAATGAACGAGCGCAAGCGTTCACTGAACTGCAAATTTCCGCATTCTTGTTCCTTCAACATGATGGCTATATTTGTAGCTGCAACGACGTCTTAGCTGCATGCCTGCTTTGTGTTTTGATGTACCGAACAGCATCAGCATCCGTCGGCTTCACATATCAAGTATCTGCCTGGTCCATCCCCCTCCACTAGGGCATTGTGTCATTTCATCTCTCCCCTGACCACTTCCATGTTTAAAGAGGCTCTGGGTTTCTCAGAGGTTTGATTACTCTTAAGCCCGGGCATAAGCTGCTTCTGAAGTTCAAACATCCGCCGCTGTTTGCCTGCGCTGTTCAGACGAAAATGAAGGTGGACGTGGGTTCACAGGGGCTGATGTGAATATGCTGCAACTTCTGTGATGCAAACTAATGCTAGGAACAGAACTGCTTATTATTCAGAAACATTCTGTTTGATAGAGGAAACAAACTGTTCACCAAAAAAATACAAATAAAAATTGTTGTTGATACTATTGTATGTATTAATAGTTTGAATTATTTTTTCTAATTTTTATGAATTCTTTATATTTCACTTCAATTGAATTTAAATAAAAAATAAGATCCTTGTATTTTATTTCAGTGCATGTTTAATGTTTCATAATGTAGTTTTCGCTTTGTTTAACTGTATAAACATTGCTGAACTGCACATTAAACACTAACGTCATTGACTTTCAAGACAAGCACACCTAAGTTACACCTAATTCAATAGTTTAAGGTCATTGCAGTCTGAAATTTGTACCTATTTTGTTTCCTCTTATCTCTCTCCATCCTTTCCCATCCAAGACACTTGCTATGCATATTTTTACTTTTGACATTGCGGACTCATTGTGGTAAATGACCTTTACTTTTACCGCAGTACTATGATTTTAAAAACATGATATAACTCAGTCAGAATTGACTCGCCATAAAAAAGCTGGAATGGCATGAAACGCACAAACAACCTGCAGTCCTATGCAAAGCATGCTAAAAACTACTGATCTACTGCCCAGTTAATCTTAACTAAGTGATACCCATGCAAGGTTAAACATTTTAAGTGGATTAGCCAATGAAATTAAATTGTGACAACGTTCAAAATTAGTTTCTCTTTGAAAGCAAAAGTCGGTTTTGAGGATGAGGTAACTCTGTAGTGCCTTGAATTTAGTTATTTTTTTTGGCACCTTGCTTTTCTGTCTTTCACTGACAGCAGTACACAGGGATATGCTCAGATTACCTTGTAAAAATGTCAACTCTTCACTCCCTCTGGCATGTATTAAATGCAATGCATATAAGCCACCTTTGGCAGACACAGGATGTGTGTGTGAATATTGTGAGATCCGCACCTGTGCAGTCACATCCTCCTCCAGGACCAATCCAGCAGCCCTTCTGCACTGCTGATGCGTGGATTTATTAGATGGGATTTAGCTTCACGTGACTCTCAGCAGTCACAGGTAGGGAAATCGAGGACTGTGGCAAATTTCGGCAGCGAGTTTCTTGTTGATTCCGGAGTTAATTGGGATGTGGTAAGATCTTCCTTGTGCTGACGGCTGGATTGGGGGGTTATGGAAGAATTAAGAGAAAGTGAAGCTGCTGTGCGTTAACCAACTAAACAATCCATAAAGAATACCCGCACTTAACATTGGGTGGTAAATCTGGCTTCTTAATAACTGTATCTGGGCAGAAAGTCTGAATTAAGATAGATAGAGGCCTTGTCTAAAAACATTTGATGCGTTACTGTCCACTCTAAGCAACGTCATAAAGCATGTCTGTTTTATATTAAAGACGAGTCCATTGGTTTCAACGGGTTGTCGATATACAGCTCGGTAATGATGATAATGTTTGAGCTCCTTCCACTCATGCTGCTTAAAACCCAGAGGTATAATAAAATTGTGCTATGTCTTTTCAATGCAGAATTAGATAGACAGGAGCCATCTCGGGCTGTTTGCGTAGTAATGCTGGATAGTTTGAAGAGAATTTTGCAAAACAAGGTTAAACAGTTTTTATAGACGTGTTTATAGCTGGTTACCGAAATCGCAGCACATCTAATAATAGCTTGTATGTTTATAGGTAACTTTATCACTATAATAATGCAAAAGAAAATATGACTATGTGACTATGTGTGCAAAATTATAGTACTGGTTATTTGATCAAAGATACAGTAAAACTGTATTACCATTTAAAACGTTTTATAATGTGAATGATTGCTGTGATCAAAGCTGAATTTTCATCATTACTCGGTGTCACATGGTCCTTCAGAAATAATGATAATATTGCTGCTCAAGAAACATGTGATAGAAATGATTTTTGCTTTGTAATATTTAGTGGAAACAATAATAGACCAATATTGCCGCTTTTCCACTGCGTGGTACGACTCGGCTCGTTACGGCTCAGTTCGGCTCGGGTTGCGTTTCCAATGCAGTTTAGTACCGCTTTAGAGTGGGCGGGATTATTCACGTGTCGTTAGTTGCGCCGCGTCTACTGCCGTGACATCATCGTAAACGTGCCATAAACAAACACACAACAACGGAGCATTTTTCATTCCGCGTCGCCCCATCAAGCTCTTGCTGGATCCGCTCCTCGGCTATCAATGAGAGGAACGTCTGTACTTCCTCAATAGACCACGAAACAACCATTTTTGGTTGATACAAAAAGGCGCGTGTCTTCAAACAAAACAGTTGCGTCCGATCCTGACTTCGCTTAAATCTAGCGGGTCTCGTGTTGCAAGTTCAGTGACGCAGTAATGACGATTTTCTCCGGCCAATCAGTGACCAGCAGAGTTTACACGTCACGTTTTGTTAACGGTACGGCTCGCTTGGAACATCGCCTGAGGTGGTACTAAAAAAAGGAACCGGTACTGTTACCTGTGGAAAACCCCCCAAAAGTGAGCTGTACCGAACCGTACCGTGCCGTACTATGCAGTGGAAAAGCACCATAATAGAGAAGTAAAAAGTGTATATAGCAAGGATGCACTAAATTGATCAATAGTGACATGTATATAAAAAAAAAAAGCTGTTCTTTTGAAGTTTCTTCATCAAAGAGTCATGAAAATTGTTACCTTCAACTGTAATATTAAGCAATACGAAACCGTTTTCAACTTTGATGATAAAAAGTAATATTAAAAATTGATCCGCATATTAGCATTATTTCTGAAGACTTCAGTAATGATAAATTCTGCGCGTTACAGAAATACATTTATTTAAATATAAAACAATTGCTTTAAATTGTGATACTTTACAATACTGCTGGTTTATTTTTTCCTTTATTCCTTTGACCTATAATGTATGTGTCTGCCTTTTTAGAGGTTTTTTGGGGTTTTTTTTGTATATAAACAAAAAGCAACATTGAATGAGCAACTCATTGGAGAGTATTGAAATTGCACTTATTCAAGTGAAATGTTGCTGGTATTAGCCCTGTTCGGTCAGCCCGCCTTTTTATTTTTTTTTTCTCCAGAACACTTGCGCATGGATCATTGCCTCCTAAAAGATGCAATTTCTCAACAGCTCACGGTTCAACGAGTATGACTAAGTACTGGTAATGCATTTAGTGTTTTTGCTGTGCAATTCATTCCAATGGAGCTCACCTTTCGATAATTTCCATGGCTACCGCTCTGGAATATATTTCATCTCAAAGGTCTTTCCCAGGTGGTCTTATTTTCTGAAAGGATGCAGACTGGTTAGGAACCCTCATTTCTTTTTATCTTGTGTCTGAAGCACTCCGGACCCCGCTTTCATTCAGTGGTCTGTTAAGAGCACGCTCGGTGGGCATTGGGTCGTGGCCCTCAGTCTCCAGACTCCAGATGGCCTTTTTTCAGTGAATTCTCCCAGCCTTTCCATGAATATATAGGCAGATGATTCTTTTCAGCAGCTGAATTACATCAGGTCAAAGGCTCCATGAATAGACCCTCTGCTGCATTACCAAACCAAGCCGAACATTTGTGGCTGAAGAGAAATCCACTTATAAAAGTAGGATCTAAATGCCTCAAAGGCATTTGAGGAGGCTGAATTACATGAAATATGAGGTTTGTTTGTGTTCCGTTAGTAATAGGGGCCAGGAAGTTTTATGAAACTCAAAATTTACATTTACACAAAAACTTTTTAGTAGAGCTTAGGGTATTTAAACAAACCTTACCTGTTTAATTAAAACTTTGGAGTTTGTTTCTGCTGTAGGCATAAATTAAACCCCAAATTGTGTATTACTATATTCGAAAAAATTCTCTGTATTTGTTTCAAGGGAAGCATATTTGTGGACCAGTACTTTTATTACATAAACACCCTAATTTGGAAGGCTATCCTATCTGTTTAGTTACCACTGTTATTTCAACTAGGTTACTTCTCGCATCTTAAGTTAAGAATTATTATAGCAAGTTTATGTAGTATATTATACCTTAAGTTGGCATGAAATTATAATTGATCCTATCCATTTTCTAAATGTATGTTATTGATCTTTTTGAATTGATTTATCCATGCATTTGTTTTGCTTTTACAATTTTTGGTCAAAAAGGCATGCCTCAATCTTCCAATAAAGCAGCAGTCTTTTTATTGACGTATACCAGACTTTTCCAGCCATTTCGTCCATTAACCCCATCTTTTTTTATTACAGTCATCTGCAGGCTTGCGTTCAGATCTGCCTCCACCCAGTCAGTGTCTTAGCCCTAGAAAAGATCTGCAGCTGCTTACACTACCTTAACTTTATAGCATGTGAAAAAGATTCAAAACCATTGTTATGTGAACGCACACCTCCATATTTCTCTGTCCATCGATTAAAATCCAGGTACTGCTCAATTCTTTTCTGTGACACTACACAAAGCGAACCTTTAAATTATCAAGAGACTCTGTCCTACCTCTGACTTGACTCAGATTGACGTTTCTCGTGCTGTGATTCATGACCAGCATTTGGCTCTTTTGACTTGGGCCAGTAAGCAACCCTTACCTATGCAATGTTATAAAGCTCTTCCGAAGCTTCTCAGATGCTGTCATCTCAGCATATCAAAGATGGTCCACGGTCTCCAGCTCAAAGATGATTTAATGTGTCACTAGCACACTTGATGAAGGCCACCTGTACTGTAAAGGGACAGAGAGAGAGAGTGGAGCAGCGAGATGTGGCATGAATAATAGAGTTTCTTAGAGGTGGGCTTCTCTAGGGAAGGGAAGATGGCTGCACGCTGTGCTCAGACATGTATCTTGCCGCCAAAAAGAGCAGTAGTAATGTGTCTGGACGGGTAGCTCGGCGGAAAGCAGTCCGGCTCAGCCAGCACAGTCCCGATTTGACTTGATTGCAGCAACTGTTGCCTTACTCCCCTGTTGGGTTGTATTAGTCTTCCAGCTTGCGACAGCTCACTGAAGTGTCTTTAAGGATTTAATTCCTACTGATTTCTTTTTGCCTTTTTTTCCACCCCTTTCCAGTTACCACAGAACTTTTTCCTTTTAATTTGATTTTTGGTTTGCCCTGGGCAGTGCAGAACTGTCTAATCACCAGTGCAATGTGCTAAAAAAAGCCACCCTGCTGGTGTAGAGAGTGGTTAGAGATTTGAATAAACCCATTAGGCTAAATATTCAACATTACTTGTCCTCTAACAATTGTGCAACTGGCATGAATGATGTCTGAAATTGTGCAACTTGGTTTAAGTGATATTACTCCTTAAAAACATTTTAAAATGTATCAAAAACATGAGCCAAGGAAGTAGGAATGTCTAATGCCCAAAGTATACTGCGGTCAGTGTTTAATGTGCATGATGCAAAGTTTGCACCAGAATAGTATGTCCATATTGTGCATGCACCACACGATTTTTATAACCGTGAATGCACGTATGCAACTGTGCTTACAAAATGTTATGCAAATCCTGGATGCACAGGTCACAATTTGTTGTCCACTAATCAGTTGCTAATTTTAGGTTATGATATCTTACTACTTCTCAGATTGTTTGCACTAATTTGTTTTATACTTACTGTTGGATACCATATCTGTATTAAAAAAGCAAAGAGAAAGAAAATGTATTCCCTTTATCGCACTTGACTTTATGCATACACTTTTGTATTTGTTCGCTAGCGTATGTTTTAGACAATTGAGGATGGGCTGTGTTTAAATTTTTAAATTTTTTTTTCTGAGTGTGTGATTTTAAAAGCTGTCTGGTCAGTTTGATCCATTAATCACATTGTTTCTGCTCTCATAGGTTGTGGTTTCTACAAACATCGCTGAGACGTCCCTGACCATCGATGGCGTGGTGTTTGTAATTGATCCTGGCTTTGCCAAGCAAAAGGTTAGTCCTCTCTCCTCTGCCTCACTTGTCTAATCTCGCCCCATCATCTGTTTCTCTTGCCTCTGAAATCCCCAGATAAACCCAGTGGCGGGGCTCTGACAGCGACTCGAGATGGAAAAGCTAGTTATTTATTCTGCTGACATTTCCCTAGCCCAGCTGCTGCTGTCATACATGTAGTCCAGTCAGAGATGAAGGATGGCTTCGCTTTGGCATATTGCTGTGGTGCAATGGTGTGCATTTATTATTCACACAGCTCTTTCCTTCTCGTCGCACAGGTGTATAACCCTCGCATTCGAGTCGAGTCGCTGCTCGTGACGGCTATTAGTAAGGCATCGGCCCAGCAGAGAGCCGGCCGTGCTGGACGTACTCGACCAGGAAAGTGCTTCCGGCTCTACACAGAGAAGGCCTACAAGACTGAGATGCAGGTTTGTGAATCCAATCATAACTGCTGCTGGTACCTGGGGAAGTGCACTTGTTTTGGTTTTATTAAACAGCGGTGAAATTGGTTGAATCGTGTATTGGTCGATCAGCAGATGACCCTGGTTCCTTCAGGGGTTTAGTTATTGTGGGAACTTCTAGCCCCCTTTTTATACACAGAACTTGGCAATTTCCACACATGTATTTTTCTTTCTGTTTATCGTCCCCTTTCCTCTCAGGACAACACATACCCTGAGATTCTCAGGTCGAATTTGGGCTCTGTGGTGCTCCAGCTCAAGAAGCTTGGCATCGATGATCTAGTGCACTTTGACTTCATGGACCCACCAGGTATGAGTTTTACTAATACTTTCATGAATATCTATATCTGCAGTAGATTTTGCTAAATTTAGACGGTACAATGAAAAAAGCTGTTATTTAAAAAGACAAACTGACACACTCTCGCCTGTGAAAACAATAGCATCATTCTAAATGTGTTGAGAACGCCATAGCAGTTAGTTTTGTTGTGTACCAAATCGAAGTAAGATGAAACCAATATGTAAACCTGAATGTTTTAGTTTTTCCAGGGAAAATTCTGATCCTTGCGTGCTTTGCTGCCACCCAATACAAATGCAAATAAAATGTCAAAAACTGCAAACATGGTGGACACGAGAGACTTGCGGTTTGGTAAAGAATTTTAAAAAGATATGTTTGGTCATTAACTTTAAAATGCATTGTCATTACATTAGCACAAGGACAGTTCTCGGCATGAAGACACATGGCTGGCAGATCAGCATGCCTCTACATTTTTCTCCAATACAGTAGAAAATCAAAAGAAACTTGAAGATGTGTCAAGATGATTGACAGGGCAGATTAATTGGTGATAGAATACACGTAACTAAGCAACAGAGCATTCCAATAAAGAAGCTCTGAAAAAGTCGTGTGGCCCGAATCTTGCCTACTCTTCTGCTGCACAATTAAAAATATACTATTTCTTCACACAAAAAAAACACTTAAGTACTTGCATACTGGGTTGAATTTAAACACACACACACACACACGCAAGATATTGATGTACATTTTTATGAAATGCCTGGTATTCACATTTTCTTCTGCAATGTCAAAATCTATTTAGCTCTGATAGTGTTATGCACAGTTTGCCCGGGTCATTTCGGTGTATCTGGTGCAGCTTGAGTAAAAAAAAAAAAAAAAGCAATCGGACACTGCCTTTTCTAAACCGACTGATGTTTCAGAGTCTGGCTTTGATCGTGTAATTGCTTTTATGCAGTATGAAGACTGATGTGGACGTTCATTAAAAGTGCATGATGGCCAGACTTGTAATCCCGAATAGTAACGACTGGAACTTTTTCATGTGATTGGCTCATAGTCTTTCCTGAAAGGTTCATGACCTTAAAAGAGGTCTAAAAATTGCCTTGAAAAATATTGAAGCTTGTGTTGAGGCTTTCTGCTTCCTAAAGTCGTGGTCACACTGTTTGAGCTATCAAAATTGTTTGCAGTGGTTTTACAGCAGCATCTGTTTAACTTAGATTTAATGCACAAATTAAACACAGATTCTAATGCCTGAAATGTAAACATTTATACAATCTACTCCACCTTCCTTCTGCCGTCGGACAAAAATCTTACTGGATTATTACAATTAATGGAAAAGTAAACTGATATTTCCTACTGACACACTACAGCAAAATATCGAATAACCACTCGGAAAACATTTATATTGCTAAGGCAATGCAAGCCACTTGCCTGGTGACATTTGCCAAATGCTTGCTTATATTTTTTCACTTTAAAAACACCTTTTAGCTTTCTCTGTCATTGATTTTTTTGCCTTCAGTTAACACATCGGCACATTCCTTGCTGTAGTCCATTTCTGATGTGTAAATGTATAAATTACCTCAAACAAATTACTTGCTTTAGCATGAGTAATGCCCCATGCTTTCAAAACAAGTAGAAAAAGGATGTCTGATAAACCAGATCAATATTCGTTCATAATAACAGACTGACCACTGCACTTGTTTTTTTTTTTTTTTAAATGAAGTTTTCCTGACTCATTGATAAAGACAGCCACAGTCTTTCATCCTATTCAGCAAACTCCTCCAAACCTAAGGCAATGCTAATTTTCAGTTAACATTCAACTGGTCATTAGAGCCAAACTCTCTAGAGCCAAAGGTCAGTAATTGAATTTGTTGGTGTGTGACCAGTGTTGATGCATTAAGTAGAGGTTCCTCCCTATAATTGAATTAGTGGTGCTGCTGTTTGGAACTGCTTGCATGTCAGATGAAGAATTAGCCCCCTTTGTCTTGAATTAAAAGTTAGTCGTCCAGGAGACCACAGCCACAATGTTTTCACTGCAGGAAAATGTGCTAGTATGACAATTACTTTATATTTATGTTTAAGGTTACATTTATAAAAAATCTAACAAAAAACTGGAATTAATTCAATACTCATTTATAAATGTGTCATCAATAACTACACTTGCGGTCTTTGTGCTTAACCACTTGTCTACCTGTATTTGTATTTTGTCCATTATGTCAGTGACGAAATGCGCTTTGTAGAGTAGTTTGTCCATTTAGGGCTACTGTAGAAACATGGTGATGACTTCCATGTAAGAGGACCTGCTTACAAGAGGTCTATGTAGATAAAAATCACTCATTGTAAGGTAATATATAAACAGTTTACTTTGTACGGTCTTTACACACATTTCAAAACATAGTTATGAATATTATATATAAGGGCTGTCAAATGATTAAAATTTAAAGATTTTCAGTGGATTAATCATGATTAATCACTATTTGCAACTACGCCTGAATCCTAACCATTTTTTTTTTCTGAAATGCATACCAAAAGATAAATAACAGGACACAGATACATCATTTTCAT
>JAUMHQ010000296.1:4350684-4369161 GCA_032361165.1 Enteromius paludinosus | reverse complement strand
AACAAAAATAAACATTATTATGTTGCTTAAGCTTATGTATTCAGTCATTATTCAATGGTATAATAAAAATCCATATGAAAAAACTTACTTCTCACTGTTCTCAGGTCAAATATTTATATGCGATTCATTTATTACTAAGCCTCTAATTAATTAGATTTTTTTTTTTTAATCGAGTCCCAGGCCTAATATATATTGTCATTTTTGTTATATTCTCCACCTTCTCAAGTATGGAAAATGTGCAATAAAATGAAGATTTTAAACTATGAAGCATTTTTTTAAAAGTGGAACTTTATATAATAAGTGGATTACCACACTTTCCGTTTTAATCAGTTTCAGTAATTAAATAATCCCTCTTTCTTAAAAAATCATGTAAATGTTTGACTGCAAATGAAAGAATAATTATGGAGGACCGTGAGTGCTATGGACATAGCCAACACAGTCTCATGACCAATTTGTATGTATTCGTATGAGGTACCAAATTTGTGCCAATTCGTACTAATTCGTACGACCTCACTCATACGATTTTGTACGATTTGTCTAAAAGCCTGTGATGGGTAGGTTTAGGGGCGGGGCAAGGTTTAGGTCATTCGTACAAATTCTTACGAACTGGCATCTCATAAAATACGTACGATTTAGAAGAAATAGTATGAATTAGCCACCTCATAAAATATGTACGAATTGCTGAGATCAGGTAGAAATAGCAATAAACCAAATTGTACAATAAAAATAGATGTCATTCAAGTAATTCATTGTTTGCAATGATTAATTAAATACATTTTAGAGTTCGCAAGGTTATGCAAAATAATAAATGCTTGTAATAAATGGAAGGTACGGCAGTATACTACTCTTTTTTTTGCATGCTACAGTATATAGTATGAGATTAGGTGTATTCGGATGCAGAGGTAGTCTACAATTCTAAAATAACACCTAAAATGAACACTCCTAAAGCATTACGAATTGGTTCTAAAAGATGTAACCAAAGGGGAACTGTATATTACTATTAAGGGTATGTTCTGTGTTTACTGTAATAGCAGTAATAGAAATAACTATCTGAAAGCCATTCTTATTGCAATTTAAAATGTTTAATAAATGCCAAGGTATCATAAAACTTGCATAGTGGCCCAGTTACCTTGTCACAATTAGTGAACGATTCATAAAGGTAGCTATGAGCTTCTTAAAACCAGGGCAAGTGAACTTTGAAACCCCACGTTTCTTTAGACGCTGTGGTCTGCAGACATTCAGCCATCTGGAGCATTTCCCCAAAGGCACTTTAGCCTTCCACTCCAAAGCCAATTAGCCAAATCACATTTCAAAAGTGCTTGAGTTTACCTTCCAATGGTCAGATCCTTCTGGTGTCAAAAAGAAGGCTTAGACCTGGAGGAGAGAACCAGAGAGCAGAAAGGAGTGGGATTAGAGTGAACAAAAGGGCCACAGATATCCTCCAACACCTGTGGCCAGTGGAGTGTCTGCTAATGGGAAAGGCCTTTGGTCCAATTTGCAGGTGCTCAGAACCTAATCTCCCATCTCTTAGGATGGGCCGGGTATCTGTTTACCTCTGTACTAGTTCAGCAGACTCAGTCTCACTTGATAGGCAGAAGACTTCCATCCACCCTTGCAGCGTAATCTAGGTGATCAATCATTTACATCAGTAATTAGGGCCTGGTGTCAAAACAGAAATGGAACATGAGCCTGGGGACTTGTGTGCAGCGGGCTGACATCAGACTTGGCAAGTGTTATGGGCGATGTGGGTCTGCGTGGGTGAGATTGAGGGGGTGCCGAATTGTGGTCCAGAAGCCTGAGGTCAAGACATTCCACACAACTTGATCCCTGTTTGAGAATACCATTTGTTCTGTCTTCCTACAGGCAATTGGGACAAAAAACTAGGAGAAAAGGCCTATTAGTAACTGCGAGATGAAAAAGCTGTATCTCTATGGCACCACTCCAGAGTAAAAGGATGACTAAGGTGACACTGGCTCGTTTACAAAGAGGTTTACGCAGCAATCTCATAGAAGAACACATTTTGGTTCCCAAAAGAACATTTCAGTCAACAGTTCTTAAAAGAATCCTTGTTTTCATACTTTTTCATAATATTGGTAACACTTAAGTTTATGGACCAAAGCCGGGTTTCACAGACAGGGTTTTAGGCTAAATCAGGATTAGGCCATAGACATTTAAGTCATTTTTATGAACATGCCTTGGGAAAAAAAAGCATTACTGTTGCATCTTGAGACAAAGTAATGCACTGACATGTTTTAAGATCAATCAGTCTAAGTTTCCTTCAGCTGAAACAGCTGAGATTTACATTGTAGACTAGGACTAGGCTTAAGCCTTGTCTGTGAAACCGGGGGCAAGCTACTGGTTGCTTATTAGAATACATATTACTGGCATATTGGCTGTTTATTAGTACTTATAAAGCACATAGCAATGCCTAATTTTGCATGACCATATTTTATATCTCTTCTCAATATCTACACTTAACAGCTATTTTACTAACTATTAATAAAAAAACAATTAGGAGTTTATTGTGGCAAAAGTCAGTAGTTACAGTTAGTTGTTACTTGATAGTAGGAATTCCCCCTGAAATATAAAAGTGGCCATAATATTTTCAAACAATGTTTTTTTTCTTCCTGGTTTGTAGTTGTGAACTCAGTAAAGATTCATCGACAGAGTCTGATTCAACCTGACGCAAGCATGGTTTCATGAATTGTTTTAACTGACTCTTTAAAAAAAGATTATTTGTTCATGAATCAAACATCACAAGTGGTCATTGTCATTTGCAAGAAACACAAGCAATGATCAAGAAGTCTGATTACGTTTTTCAGAGATTGGCAAAATATAACTAGATTTCTTTTTACTGTGGAAAATGTTTTGTTGAATTTGTAACCGTTTTTTTATTCATTGCCTGGAGTCCTGTGTTTACTGTTGAATGTATATTGAATGAAATTCAACTTCGAAACCTGAAAATGAGAAACTGGATGGAGAAAGATATTAAAAAGAAGCAATTAGCCACACATGTGAAGCTATGCAGAAAAATTAGGATGACATTTACAGAATATACACTCACACAAAAAACACTATTGAATGGAGGCAAATCTCAACACTAGATTTTAAATTACTGTTTTTGCTTGTTTTGTTGAATTTAGAACCATTTTTATTTATTCTGAAGCCCTGTTAGTTGTATCTTTTACAATATTGAGTGATGGTAATGTAATTATCTTGCTTTGATCGGTTGAGATGATGTTTTACCATACAACATTTGAGGCAAACCTCAATGTAAAACCCACAGTTAATTACAACTGAGTGCAAATTTGCAAGCTGAATAAAAACTGACTTCAAGATGCAAAAAGCAACCAATAAAGAGCAAAAAAGAGCAACCAATGAAAAGTTACCAAAAGGTCAGCTGATTGAAGTTTATTACCCGTGGGAACGACGTAAAGTCTGCTCTTACCACAATAACTCTACAACCTGAGGAACTGTAGGTGTTTCACTTTAACCTTTCACGCTAAATACCAGTTCTATAGCCCAAGGGAGGGAAAGCGTTTAAAAGTCTGTCTCAGAATGTGGAGTTTCTCAGCCGAACTAACAGGCCATGCTTTGAAGAGGTGGGCCACAGCCATCGACTGGTGCAGTAATGAATTAGTCCATCGGAGGAGGCTATTCATGGGTGGGGCAGCAGATCAAAGCATGTTTCTCTTATTGCCTGCTCCTCAGGTGAAGTTGAGGCATGCAGCCAGTTGAGGTGATACACTGTCCCACACATCACCAGGAATGCAGAGAACTTCGTATCCCTCTAGAGTCGGGTTTCACAGAGAACGCTGTAGATATGATTACATGCATGCACTGAGATCAGTCATAATGAAAAATGGCTGCGGTCAAAATACACATTAAGCTACTGCAATGAAGAACGGATTCTTTAATCCCGAGAGGATTGGCTTGGTGATTCTTTGGAATTAAAAAAGTATTATATAGAATTATTAATAAAATCTATAGTATTAAAGTATCACCTTACAACTAAAAGCTAGTATCTGAACGCTGGGTAATTGTTGGTTTTAAGTGTGATTGCATTAGAAATCCTACCGTACAAAAAATAAGTTGCCCACAATGAAACAGTGGTCAAAACCACAAGGCTGCAACGAAATGAAGGATTTTTTTTCTTCTGAGTTGTGACGCACATCAATGCGTAACAGATTATCAAAAAAGGAGGGGGGAAAAGTATGCTGGTAACTTAGTTCTGTCTGTTGGTTAAGTTGATTGCAACAAATTGGCAAACCTTTGAATAAATGGAACACATACAGTAAGCATGGATGACTTATTCACAGTAATATCATGCATTGACTGAATTTTCATTTCATGCTGACTTTAAAAAAAAATATTTTTTGAAAACGACAATACTGAAGTGTACAATTATAACAAACATAGTTATAATGTTGTTTCTGTTCTGATTTGGACACAAAAACAATCCTGACTGTATGTTAATGTAAGAGCATTTGAAGCATCATACACAAAAAATACTCCAACTGGACAAATTACAGTGTGACTGAGAGATTTCTGTTTCGTTTCTGTTATTGATTTAAGGTTGTTGTTTGTAATGCTTTCACATTTAGTCTGACTTAAAGCCTGGGCTTCATAAACCGGGAATGTATGTAGTGTTGTAAAAATTGTAGTATATACATGTAAAATGCTCAATTTCCACGATTCAAATTCAATCATCTTGTCCTCATAAGGGATGTATTTAAGCAACGCAAATAGCTTTTGGTCCTAAACATGGTCCACAGAACTTTAAATTCCAAATATTCAAAAATCCATGCAATAATAATGAAGTTTAACGAAAAAAAAAAAAAAAAATATATATATATATATATATACATATATATATACTGTACATATCCTATTTTTTTATTTATCATTTTGATATGATCTCCCTTGGGCTCTAATTTTGATTTAAAAAAAGCATAACCTTTTTGGTGTCACTTATATGAAAACTAAGGGAGTTCGACTGAGGAATTATGCCAAGATTCAGTCGACTGTATAATTCCTTTAGCAAAACCAAAACCTGACGAACATCATTTGGTGTGCTTCGCCATTGCCTGCCAATCACCAGCTTTCAGCGGGCAAAGATAAAGCACTCATTCGGAATAATAGCTCCTCAAACGTGCACTGGGATATAATCCTAGACAACAAAGAAGCACTTTGAGAAAATCCACTAAATAGCTCAGAGACTCTCCTGAGAACATCCACTGTATGAAACAAACATCAGAGCACATACAGAAGAGCCACTGAGACCTCATCTCGCTGAGCTAGATTAATTTCCTGTGGGAAAAAGTCGTCAAAGATCCATATTTGCCAGTCTCAATAGTTGCGCTGTATTTACTGTGCAACCACCGAGTGTAATGCCATAATTGTGCAGCTCTGCTGTTACTCAGACAAAGTAGGCTGTCCCTTAAAGAGCTCGGCGATACAAGCAATGCAAACTGGGATATGTTTACATCATTCCAACACCTGTTTTTCCCACAAGTTCTTGTGAATGGTCTCTCTGTGATGCTGACTGGGGAAACTTGCAAGACAAATGATCTTGGGTTGTGGGACCTGTTGTTGTCTGTTCCTCTTGAGTCAACCCAATTATTTGTGGTAGATCAAGAAACCATTATCGCACACAATAGCGCGCTTAATTCATAAACATAACCTCATGGGTTACCAGCTTGGAGGAACAGAAGCCAGCACATTTGCTGTAAGATATTGCTTTATTGTCAAAAGAAAAGAAGTTGTCTTTCATTGTTTTTGGTGATAACCAAATCCTGAATGTCTGAAGATGTGAGGAATGTGGCTAGACTTTGTGGCTTTTGATTAGCCTTAATGATTTACCAAGAGGGAAGATCTGTTGAGATCACCAAAGGATGTGGTGGAGACAACGAGAGAGAGTGAGCCACAAACCACAAACAAGACTAATGAGATAATACGTTTGCTAGCTAACAAGATACCTGAGTCCTCTTCAGATTGAAGAGAAAAAGCGTGAAGAAAATCCCCAGGGTGCTGTTTTACAAAAACTGATGGAAAGCCACAAGCTGCCAAATCAGAAAGACACCAATTTGAACTTCAGACAAATGTGCATCTACTCTATCTTACATTTTTGTACCTATGCAGGAAAAGTTCACTGCAGTTTCCAAATAAACACTAGCGGCAGTAGAGCCCCGTTTTTTGTTGTTTGTATGATATGCGCTTAAAACACAAATTTGGATTTTTACACTGCAGAAGTAGCTCGATATCTATGGGTTTTTTAAAGAAGTAAACTTGCTCGGTAGCGCACCTGGTACAGCATATTTACCATGCAGCCCATTAAAAAAAACAGTAAATAAGCTTAAACTTGTTGAAGCACACATATTATTTGCTTTTGTTAACGTAATTGGTTAAGTGCTATGTTCTTGTTGTTTTTTTTTACATGTTATTTTATTAAACATTTACCACCAATGTAATAAAATGTTGTCATATTAATGTTCATTTGTGGAGAAAACATAGTGGTGCTAACTGAAGTAGTATTTCACTTTGAAAGTGTGATAAAACATGCAAGAAACAACCTAATATAGTTTTTTTTTTTTTTTTCACATGTGTATGGGTTGGAAAAACTAGTTGTGCATCCTTACAAAAATAAACATACAGCCTTGAAGGAATATACTGAGTTAAATACAAGATACGCACAATTGATAGCATTGATGTGAGTTTCACAAAAATCCTTTTATTAAAAAACTGAAATATTAACTGAAGAACTTACAATGGAAGGTATGGGATTTCAGCAGAAATGTGACCCTGGACCACTTAGGCATTCATAAATAGCACAAGTATATTTGTAGCAATAGCCAAACATACATTGTATGGGTCAAAACTTTTTTTTTTCAAGCCAAAAATCTTTAGAATATTAAGTAAAACCATGTTCCATGACGATATTTAGTAAATTTACAACTGTAAATACATCAAAAATAGTAATTAATATTACAATATGCATGGATAAGAACTTTAAAGGCAGTTTTGGGCAACACTTTATAATAACTACACACTATGAAAGATTAGTTAAGCATTAGTAAGCATTTATTTCATCCTTTATAAAGCATTGTTCCAACATTATTATGCATTAGTAAACAGTTTACAAGTGCATCAATAAATGCCTTGTTCTTGTGCATATATACATATATATATAATCATATTTTCATACTTTATTATTATTAAGTTTTTTTAATTATTATGTTATTTACAAACCAATTATTTAGGAGTTGTCAGTGTTTAATAATAATTTAGAAAGTCTAAGTAAACGATTAACAAATTATTTAACTTGACATAAATCGTATTATTTAGACACATGATAATAATTGCTCAGTGTGTTAATAAATGTGTTATTAACACATGTTCCTGCTGTTATTCATGATTAAGTCAGGTAGTTATAAAGCATTTAGTAGTTGCCAGACGTCTGTTTTTGTGAGCTCATCTAAATTAAGGATTATTTGTATCTTCTAAAGCATTTAAAAAGCAGATGTAAAGGCTCATTTATATTTTAAACAGCAGAGTTAAACAAACACAACACAGAGGGATACAAAACACAGACATATTTTTTTCAAGATGTAAAAAATGTAATCGTACAACTGTACATTTGAAAAAATGAAAAACAAATATAGAAATAAAAATAAAGGGTACAGTTTAATATTTATTTGCATCTTGAAATTAATAGTTCTGTATCCCTCTGTGTTGTTTTTTTTTCTGTTAGGAAGATAACTGAGCCGTTAAATCTTCTTTGTACATTTACTGTAGATATGCTTATAAATCAAGAACAAGGCATTTATAGCTGTACTTATAAACTGCTTACTAATGACTATCAATGTTGGAACAATGCTTTATAAAGGATGAACTGACTATTTACTAATGCTTAACTAATGATTCATAGTGTGTAGTTATTATAAAGTGTTACCCAGTTTGCTTAAGATTTGTTTTTTTAGAAATAGAATTAGTAGAATTCATCATCTTTCAAATGATGCACAAATCTCAATTTAAAACTATGTGCACAAACCATCACTTGTGGCCATAGTATTTAAACTGTGAGCAGTATCATTTTTACAGACTGGTACCATTGTTTTGTCTAGTTTACTTTAATATTTATTGAATCTCACAGTATCTCTTTAACCAAACTACAGTCCTGCCACTCTTTCTTTGAATTAAAGATTTTTGATCTCCTTAAAACTGCGCGTCTTCAACACAAAGATACAGTACACTGCTTACCCATACGCACAACCAAGACGTTGACAGGTGTGTTCTGCCCATGATAATTATTCCAATCAAACCCCAACACCTGTTTGCTGCTCTCCTCTCCCACATGTAGGCTGTTAGCCCCTTGACATATGTCACCTCTCAATCTCACGAGGGCTAAATCAGCGGTTAACACAAAGAAATAAACACAGATGTTTCTGGCAAACGAAAAAGATGACCAGCAACGGCTAGTAAAGTTTTCATGGCTGTACTTTCAGGTAAGCTGGTTTATTTCAAATTGCAAATGTCAATTTGACTCTACTTTTTGAGGTAGGACAAAATCTTTGCATTTCCAAATAAACAAGCATGTGTGGTATTAGGGTCTTAGCTCCCTTTCCTAACGTTCCCAGTGTTTACCATCAAGATATGTCCCTGATGTGACCAGAGGGTTTGTCTTTTTCCTCTTTCTGAGTCAGGCTACAGCAAGATTGCTTGATAAGCTTTCGGCCTTCCCTTTGACGGTGGCTGCTCTCGGTCACGTTAACACGGCCCCATAACCCATTATCGGCTCCCAAGGGCCAAACTTGAAAAACAACAGAGGGCAACTTAAAATCTGCCGGAGAAAACCTTCTAAGTCTATAATTCTCAAGGAAAGTCTTATCTGATTGACTTTGCTGTAGCAGTTTCTTTTTTGAGAGAAGGGCTTTTTTCAATGCATTAAAACCTTGAACTTGGCAGAGAGAGAGAAAAAAGGTAAATGATGCGGAACGGTTCTGTTTCACCCCACATTGCAGGTGATTAGGAAATTCGAAATTCAATTCTACAGCAATTGTACCTCCCAAATGAGCAAGTCCCTGCAGAAATAAGCATAATAAAGTACTGGAAAGAGTGCTGCAATGCAACGCATATTACGCAAACATATTGTTTTAGCGAGTTAGTCTGTTTTAATAATAATCCCATGTAAAAAAAAGTGTCTGTGCCAGGGAGAGTTCATAAATTACACTAGAGAGTAATAGCAAGAACAATGTTTTTGAACCTTGAACATTGTATAGCCCATGGCAATTTAGGCTGAGGAATTCAGCTTTGATTTTTGTCAGAAATGATGGACTGCCAAGAGTCAGATGAGCTTCTTTTTAGATTCTGAAGCTTTCTATCATCCACATAAGCATCTGTGTTACAAATACATCCATCACACAAATTCAAAGCCTTCAAAGAATGGCAAAGTTGCTGATGAGAAATGCTGATCCTTGAGCAAAGGAAATGCCTGAGAGTGGAAGTGAAGAAATGTTGATAAGACTTTGTATTTAGCCTGTATACTATACTAAATACTTCATTTTTCCCAGTTTACTAATTTAAGTAAGTAAGTGATTCAACTAATAATAAAAATAAATAAATATATATATATATATATATATATATATATATATATCTTGACATCTTGACTATATACAATGCTAAATCCAATGTACTGACACTGTTAGTAGTATTTCATCAGCATGGAATTTTTTAGTAGTTTTACACTGGAGCGCATTTGAGACATGTGAGTCAGCCATTTCCAGTGAAGGTGAATTATTAACAATTAGTAAAAAATATTTAAAATATTTAAATACTGAGTGTGTACAAGGTTTAATAATAATAATAATAAAGGGTCATTACATTTCCTGCTGAGTTAGATTTCATTGACTGTAAAAATAAAATGTGCATAAATGTAATTGAATTGGTTTGTTAGTATACTCTGTAAAAATTAAGATATACAGTAGTAATTAAAGAGATTACTGGATGATGTTTTACAGATAAATGCCATTTCGGTCTTAATTGTCAGGTTTAATTTAATGTCTCTTGCTTATTTTACTAGCAATTCATTGATATAGTTTATAGTTGATTTATTTGCTATTTCAATTCAGCATTTATTGGCCAGTTTATTTCAATACATTCATAAATAAAAAATAAAAGTTGAAAAAGTGTACTTTCAGTTTCATTTGACTAAAGTGGCAACACATTTCACACTGCTCATTATAACATACAGGCTTCATTAAAGTTCCTATAAAACAAAAGCCTGAAAAATAAAGGTACAAAATCAGGAACTGAGATGAGAGTGCCTGCAGGTGTTAAAGCAGTAGATTTAAAAAACAATAGCTCGTCTTTCTTCAGCTATCCTCAGGTAAGGCTTTAGTCCACCAACTACAGGTAAAGCACATTAATAGGTCTGATCTGCCCCTTCAACTAAATATCCGATACAAAGCACGAGGCTTTAAGGATTACAGAAAAATCTCCACCGGGCCTCGGAGCTGTGGTCAGGAAGGGTGGGGCTGCCGTGGCCTTCAACTGAAACAAATAAACTCCCTAAAATCTCAGTATCATTTTGCATCCATGACATCATAGATGTTTGTACACTGGCCTTGCCATGCTCCAGTAACACCAGGGACGGCGGTAGGCCCGAATGGCACAGATCTCGCCAATCTTTGTACATCGCATTCAAATATTTGACGGAAACCTGGCCTGGACCTCAGTCGGTGGCTTAGCCCGGGGCAACGGACCGCACAGTGGCCTTCTCATTGTCATGCGAGTGCAAGGGCCCATGGGGTCACATGGCTCGAAGGTTCATCCTCTATTGTTTTTTGAGCTTCTGAGATTTGAAAAACCCGACTTTTTCTCCCGCTTCTTCCACTCCTCCCCCGCTCGGCCATCTTGTTACCTTCCAGCTTTGAGGACTGGAATGTTTATTGAGCTTTGTCAACAATGACGACAACAAAAAAAACGGGGCTTGCCCACCTGTGTACCCACCCCTTCTCAAACAATGCTGCCTCCGAGTCACCAATCTAGGCCTGCCAGTCATTCTAACCCAGCCCGTGGACCCCTGCCGACTCGGGAATGCTTGAAGAGCCTGATTTTTGTGTTTTTGCTAGTCCTCGAGTTCTCAGGGAGATTAGCTATAAAACTGGAGGGGTGCTAGTCTCCTATCGAACACTCCAGCTGCTTCTTACGTAAATATGAGGGGTGAGCCAAATTTAAACCCACATTAAATAAATAATGCGGATCTAATCAAAAAGCTATTTTTGAAAAAATCATAATGATCTCTAAGTGTTGAGAGTTTTTTTTAAAATTCATTTTACACAAAAGGATATTTTTTAAGTTCAACAAAAGTCCAAATGTATTTGGTATTATTGTATTATAATATTTTGCATGACACTAGCAGTCAAAAGCTTTGATTGATTGATTGATTATTCATTTGTTTCTTTATTTATTCATTCATTCATTTTTTTTCTCCCAAGCTGAATGTATTGGACTGACACACACATATATGTATAGCACCAATCAAATTATCCTTCAGAAATCAACTGTTTATTAAAAAATAAGTTTTTCAGATTTTTGATACACTACAATTAAAATTATAGGCTCAACTAAGACATTTTATAATAATAATAATAATGCTTTAATTTAATGAGACGATTGTATTGTGTAAACAGAAGACTGTAAATTAAATCATGCCCGTAATTTAAAACATTGTCCAGGCTGTGTTTCTCAAATCAGACATGTATATTTTCCAGTGACATTTGATATCAATGATGTCTACGCTGTCAGTATTAAAGTCATTGTGCATTGAGAATTGGTCTGCTAACCTTAGCACGTGGAACAATGACTTTAAAACTCATATTTTAGTAGTGTGAACCGTTCAAAAGTATTCATACTAAAGTATTTCAAAGTTTTCTGGGTAAACACTATGTTTAGGACATTAGGGTATTAAGTGAGATTGTGCAGAGTGAATTGGTGGGAAAGCATCTCAGATCCGGATCTATACTGTAGGTACATGTGCACGCCACATTTCAAGCATCGCCCTCCAGTAAAAATCAAACTGTGTTACAGAGGAAATAACAAAACAACAGCAACAACAAAAATGACTCCGTAGACCGAGGACCACATAAACAAACAGGAAATTAGATCCCAGTAAAGAAAGAAGAAACCTGTTTCTCTTAAACGCACTGAGATAACCTGACTACATTTGACAGTCATAGGGCTGCGCAGGGAGAGGGGTGTTGGGAGAGGGACCACATGGTCCTGGGCACTCAGGGTGTCTGGGCTATATCACTCTGACTGACAGCCGGGTGGGGGCACAGCCTCTGGCAGTTTAATAGCAGACCCTTAGCCCACCCACCTGACCCTGCCCAAAACCACCATCTTGAAACACCTATATTATGCTCTCAGGAAAAGGGTTAATGAGGGGAAAAAGGTTCCGGAATCAGGAGCTATTTTTGGATTTAGGATTTTAGGCAGGCGATGAGTGAGCATGAGTGAGATATTGTTTGTAATACTGAGGTTTGCGTATTGCTGTACAAAACCCCTGTCGTTACCTCATGGCAATGTTATTTTACTATGATGACAAAATGTTTAGTTCTTATAAACATCATTTTAGGTTTTATTGTTGAATACAAATGGATTTAAATACGTAATGTTTTAGTCGTTTTATTGTTTTTTTGTCATTCTTATTTCAAAATGTGATTTAATGTGAGCTAATAGATTTTCCAATTTAATATTTTTTAATTTTTCAAAAAGAATAAAATGTATTTATATATGTGGCAATAACAATACACTGTATGGGTCAAACTTATCGATTTTTATTTTATGCCCAGAATCATAAGGATATTAAGTAAAGATCATGTTCCATGAAGATATTTAGTACATTTCCTGCCGTAAATAAATCAAAAGTTAATTTGATTAGTAATATGCATGGCTAAGAACTTCATTTAGACAACTTAAAATGTGATTTTCTTAATACGTTTTTTTTTACAGATTTACAGATTTTTAAAAAGTTGTCAAATATTGCCATAACCTAACTAACCATACATCAATGGAAAGCTTGTTTATTTGCTTTCAGATGATATATTAATCTCAATTAAAAAAAGACCCTTGTTTGGTGGCCCATAGTCACATATATTTAGGTTCTTATTCATAATATTTAAGATTACTCACAACGCTTTTATGCCTTTGTGCAACACTAAAGTGCAATTCCCACAAGCCTCTGAATTAATAGCAGTAATTAATTACCAAGCCATTCAGCAATTATGTAAGTTCAGCGTTCAGTGATCCATAGTTCAATGCGTGTAGAGTGGAGTCCAAGAGTATGAAAATCAGCCATTTAAAATCTAACATAACCTGGAAATAAACAGAACGTGTTAAAACAAGCATACAAATTAGATTCTGCACTTTTTCTAGGTCACCAATCAAATGTAAGCAAATTTGTGACACTGACCGTGTTAACATTTTCAAACCATGCTGGATGAATGGATAATCAGGTATTCTCATGTTAGCTCAACTGATGCTGTAAGCAAAATTTGGCAGATGCTTTTATCCAAAGCAACTCAAGGTACGCACTTCATTTACTGTAGTTCTTGCTGTCTCTTACACACACGGGGAAAAAGTTATATAATATAACTTGTACTAATAAAGAAAACTAAGAAGAAAAGGAAAAAGATTAAACACACTTGCACACTTGAATGAGAAGTGTAGCTCTTGCAGGTGCACTTTTTGTATATCTCAACGTCTGTGAAACAAACCAGCACCATTTATTTTGAATGTGCGAAGGCAACCATTACAATTCGTGGGCCAGGCTAACTTGGCAATGATAAATATCATGTCTGGAACGGCTGCTTTCCAGATGAAAACAGCTAATGAGGAAGTAAGGTGGAAAATCAGTCAAATCAGGTGGGTTCAAGGCGGGTGGGCTGGAGGTGTCCACCCATCACCGGCCTGATACAAACCAGAGCACCTCAGAGCTAGTAGTTTAAGTCACATTCTCTCTCATGCAAACACTCAAAATAGATGTTCCTGAAACAAACATGGTATGCAACGTTACCGTTTCATATATATATATATATAAAAAAATAGAAACGAGTTGAAAAGTGAACTGAAACAGAAAAGCAAGAATGTCTGGCCAGCTGGAGGAAAGCCAAGTTTTGAAAGAAAGCCTGGCCGTTAAAGTCAAGTGCACAAACCTGTGATTACATTGCGTAAAATAAAGGCAGTTAAAGCAGAAGATAACATCAGCTGCGCAAGTTTAAATCCAATAAACCGAGTGTAAGCTTTCTTTTTCA
Source organism: Enteromius paludinosus (assembly GCA_032361165.1). Lineage (NCBI taxonomy): Eukaryota > Metazoa > Chordata > Actinopteri > Cypriniformes > Cyprinidae > Enteromius > Enteromius paludinosus. The sequence goes on along the minus strand of JAUMHQ010000296.1, from coordinate 4,354,846 downwards.
TGTCTCCAGGTCAGAAGATCTCCAATTTTCGGATGAAAGCTCCATTTAAAGTCCTTTTATGTTGATTTCTGTGGAAAATATCTCAAATCATAATCAAATTAGTCAAGACACTTAAGAAAGAGCCACAAAAGGAACAGGCGATGCTTAGAACTTGAACAACAACTAATACAGCTCTGTGGAAATCCATTCAGATTCCATGCCTTAAATTTCCTAATGATTAGGACATATCCAGCAGAGTACACCTTCAATCAAAACCAATCTGACCAATTACTCAGTCTGTCCAAAACCAGGCTCTAATCAAAGCAATTACTTTACTTGTCCAAAACAGACGTTCCTAATCCTTTGATACTTTCCAGCGCTTAATCCGTGATAACTGGTTTATTTGTATGTTCCGCTTCATAGCTAGTGTAGAAATAACAAGGCTTTCTCATTTACATAGACGAGTGAACGCAAACCAAACGAAACAAGCAAAGGGTTGAATAAAATGCAAATGAGTCAATGACAGCATATGCCAAGGTCTTAGAAATGTACTCATGCTGGGTTCGTCTTTGATCAAAACTAATTATGAATTTGAATAACTAAAGGTAATGTCTATATTATAATTGTTGTTATATATATGGACCGTTTCAGACTATTTCTTTCTAATAAATTCGAATAATTAATCATTTCAAGAATATTATGAGACATTTTCTTCATATCAAGATTTTTTAACGCCATTGATGATATCTAGATTTCTTTTTTACAGCTTGACGATATTTGAAATATTCTGTAGCGAAAGTGAATTGGATGCAGAGAAGGTGATCGAAAAGACGCCTCGATGAGAACATATGGCAGCAATTGAGGAGAGAAAGCGCTGTCTGACCAGCAGCAATTAGCACACTGCCTCAAGTTGGCCTTTCTTTTAATAGCTCGGATTGCCTTGTTTAGACTAAAAATAAATGGACCAATTTAGGGCTGCGGGGACTGTCATGTCAGGAGCGTGAACTCTGACCTTGGCCAAAACTGAATGTCCAGATGGAGCGTAGCGTTCGTGGCACTAAACCACATCCCTTCAAAACCAGAAGGATCTGTAGAATTCCTCTACAGATGCCAATAAAGAATCGTCACTTTTAAGAACATCTTTGTAAAACCCTCGATAGAATTAAAACGGTTCTTTTTGAAATGGTTAAATGAGCATGGTGTTATACATAAAAAAAGGAAATGTGTCCCTAAAAAGGAAAAACTGCCCTTAAAACCAGGGGAAAATATTTTTACAGTAATGCCATATAGATGAATATTTGGTTAGTTTCCCAAAAAACCTTTAACTGAACAGTTCTTAAAAGAACCATTGTTTAAAAAAAAGTTCACCTAAAAATGAAAATCGCTCTCGAGTCATCCTAGATATATATATGACTTTCTTCGTTCAGACAAATACAGTCAGAGTTATACTGAAAAAGGTTCTCTCAGCAGCAAATAGTGGTTCAGAAGCAAAATAAAGTGTTTCCACACATCATAAAAATCGCTCTGCGTGGCTCCAGGGGGTGTTTGTGTAATAAAATATCCATATTTACAACTTTATAAACCTCTAGCTCCTGCTAACTGCTGTCCACGAGTACGTGAATCCACTCCACTGAGAATTTGCTAGTCTCACAAGAATCAAGTTTTGTTTACAGCAAAGATAAAGCAGTCTCCTCTTGGCTTAAAATCCTCCAACATTTGTATTTTCAAACACTCTAAAATTGTGACCGGTGTTTGTCATTTATGTAATCCATTATTGGCCGGACAGTGTGCGAAACTAGATTGAAGCTGTTGTCAAAATGAAACATTAACATATTGCCCGCCCACTTGTTGATTGCCTTGGTCTGAAGGAAAATGTAAATGAATTCTTTGCCACTAAGTGCCGCTTTTGAAGCATTTAAAGCTCACAAACACTGCTTTAAATGAATTCGACCAATCACTGGAGGGATTTGGAAAAAATTAATTGTTGGCTTGAGGGTGAGTAAATCATGGGCTCATTTTTATTCTTGGGCGAGCTATCTCTTTAAAGGTTCTGGAACCATAAAGCCAAAGAACCACCTGTATTTTTAAGAGCGCGCCAAGCATTTTCAAAACAAAAATACAATGACTCCTTGTTGGTACGTTTGTTTTTCCATAGCAATTATGTTGGATTTCTCAAACTAGCATAGGCGTAATGCTCTAAAGCCGGTTCCAGATCTCTATCTAGGGTTTGATGGGGTGTGAAGAGGAAACCCACTGCGCTTGGGACTCCAATAGCCAATCCCTAAATCACCTTCCATGTCCGCCCTCAAACGTTCTTCTGCTAAATTACCCTCTTGTTTAAATGGAATTTGCAGCCAGATTCGGGCTGAATTTGTTCCAGAGCACCAAGCCTGACCGGTAGTCCGGCACAGATGTTCAAATAAGCCCAAGAACAACATGGAGAACCCTTCACACCTGGCAAGTCTCAACACAAAACTTGGCACCCCAGAAGCTGTAGGCTTGTCCTGGCTCAACCTTTCACCCCTGCTGATGTCAATGCATCCTTCGGCCAATCGGAGCGCTCCGGCCTGCCCTTGACTTTGTCGGCCCAGACACAAAGACAAATGAATCTATCAGATAAAATGTTTTTTAATGGCACACGGAGAAAGTCCGCGAGGACCCGGCTAGAAGCCATATGTGGATTTGCTCTGATAATCATTCAAAATGAGCTCTAATTTGTAATCCGCTCTGCCTCACAGGGGCCCGCGTGCAATCTGTGTTGTTTGTTTCTCCAGATGCACTGTATATAATGACAGCGGAGCTTTGTAGTGTTAGACAAAGTCCAACGCTCAGTGTTCTTGCCTAGGGCCAAGTCATTTATTCCATCTGAAGCCGAGGAATACATTTAAAAATGTCAAGGAAAGGCAAGCTGCAAGTAAGACACAAAAATTCATGGTGCTATTCCTTCCAGAGTGAAATAGAGACCAAGTGAGAATTACTGGGTCCAAATCATGTCACGCTTAATTAAACTGGACTGATAATGGGGAATGCACCAAGAGATGTGAAATATGGCATCTCCTGCGACACAATGTCCACAACTAATTGTTCTGCTTTGCAAAACCTTCAGCCAAGTTCTTCTGAGTTGTACTGGACAATATCAAATGCACTGCAGGATGCACCGCTGAAGGTGTTAATGCTATTAGACAAGTCAAAAACAGAGACTCTTTCTTATTAGTAATATTTGTTAAGGCAAATGCTCAAGTATGATCCTACGTTTTACACTTCAGTGCAGAATTTGTCTTGAGATGCTTGTGCTTTGTGGCATGAATCATACAACTTATGATTTCTTATATACAGTACCTTTTAAAAAATAAACGCTAAATTACGTTAATGTTCCTTTTTATCTCAATACAGTAATTTGTGAAATATTATTACACTTTAAAATGTAACATGACATTAATTATCATTTGTAATAATAAAATAAATATGATTAAATATTATAAATATTATAAATGTATTCCTTTTTTTTTCAGCATTATTACTTCAATTTTCAGTGTTGCACTCTCCTTCAGTAATTATAATATATGACCCTGGAGCACAAAACCAGAAAGCAGAACGGGTATATTTGTAGCAATAGCCAAAAATACATTGCATGGGTCAAAATTATGAATCTTTCTTTCATGCCAAAAATGATTAGGATATTACGTAACAATAATGTTCCAATAAAATATTTAGTAAGTTTGCTACAGTAAAATATATTAAAACGTCATTTTTGAATAGTAATATGAATTGCTAAGAACTATATATGGATAACTTTAAAGACGATTTTATCAATATTCCATTTTTTCGCACCCTCAGATTCCAGATTTTTAAATAGTTTCTTCTTGGCTAAATATTGTCCTATCCTAACAAACTATACATCAATGGAAAGTTTAATTATGCAGCTTTAACATGATTTATAAATATAATTTTTAAGAAAATGACACTTGGGACACTTATGTTTTATGATCCAGGGTACTGTATGCTGATTTAGTGATTGGGACATGTTTCTTATAATTATCAATGCTGAGAACAGTTCCTGCTGTTTAACATTTTTGTGGATTTTTTGGGGATTTCTTTAAAGGTGTCATAGAATGCATTGAGAGAATATTTTTAATTGTTCTCTGATATGTACATAGAAGGTATGTAGCTTAGGTAAGGGGGA
>JAUMHQ010000296.1:4308343-4320548 GCA_032361165.1 Enteromius paludinosus | reverse complement strand
TAGTGATCCTGAAGACCTTGATTATCTGAATCAGGTGTGGTTTATTAGGGTTGGAGCTAAACTGTGCAGAGCTGTGGTCCTCCAGGAATTGAGTTTGACACCCCTGTCCTACACACTGGTGCAACTGATTCAAAACAATATTTCCAAAACAGTCATGTTGCTTATGGTTCTCCCCCTCAAAAAAAACCTTTAATCATCCCAAACAAGAGCATCCCATTGCTTTTTAACCCAACTTTTGTTCAAGAATTTGAAGGCTGCTTTTGGATTACCGAAAGTAAACATCATATCATGCTACAGATAACTACTAATGTTTGCCTTAAAATAAATATATTATGCAATAAAATTAAGTGCAGGTAGTTACAAACTAGTCATCAGTTAAGCCACTTTACGTTAACTGGCTGGTGTAACCTTTCCCAGGCATTATGTGGATGCTAACTTTTAGCATTAGCTAGTTTTGACTCAAGTCAAAAGAAACCACCTCTAAATCTATTATTTAGGATTAGGGTTAAATATAATCCTTAACCATACAAATAACCAAACACCACTGTAACACCTTTAAACCTTCACAAATCCCTTTGATCACTACATGAAAAAAACTACTTAAAAAATACACAATACCATAGGAGCTTTTGAAACACTCTTTCTGAGTTATTAATATTATTATTACTTTCAAAACCACACAAATTATCGAGAGCGTTCTCTAGTTTGCTTTATCTTGTCAAGTGCATCGAAGCTAATTTGCTGTTGAAGGCGTGAATGATGCTCATAGGACCGAGACAAGTCCAATAAATACCTAAGATAATGAATAGCTTGTTGCCAGTGAGCCGCTTTGACACCGGTGCTTGTTGCTTTGGAAAGCTTTCCTGTGTGCATGCGCTGCGAATTTCCCTCGGGTTTTTTTCTCCTTTGTATGCTCAAGCATCAAGCATGGGCCTCGGCAGCACACCTGGTGAAATTAAAAGATTTTGAAGAATTTCAATCATATCATCAGAGCCCTGCGTTAGTACATCGGATATGGGAGGAGTGTGCTGGAGAAAGAGAGAAGAAAGAAGAGGAGAGGGGGAGGATGAAGAACGGTCAAAGCCAGAGTAGAATTATTCAAGGAGAAATGGCACCTGGCCTAAGGGAAATCAAGGCTGCCTTCAACAGGATTACTCTTGGCACAATACGGACACGGTCTTGTTTGATGTCCCCCTCCCATCTGTCTTGTATGTAGTCTTTTATCTCACTCTAAAGTAATATAGTCTTCACTGCAATTCAATAATGGCCCAGCCGAGCCTGTCAGCCCGGGTTTGCTGGTTATCTCACATGCCGGTCCTCCGTATGGTGTGTTTGTGTGCACGTGAGAGCGCGTGTCGGTATCTGTGCATGTGTAAGACGGGAAAAGGTGAGTCTGAGTGCCACGTTGCATGTTCAAGCGTTTGAGTGCTGGTTTATCCCGCCTGTGATCTAAATGAGAACTCAGTACTGCTGATTGTGATGAGGATACAGGCATGATGGTATTCCTCAATGTCGAGTCGACTTTTTAAAGGGAACTTGTATCCTAATTGGATGGAAGAAGAAGATAAACTACAACCTAACCCTGGAAATCAAGACTGACATATCTCTGCGAATAGTAACAATTTAGCTGGTGACTGACAGCCTTGTTACTTTTTGAGCCTCTTTTGCTAAGAAAAGAAGCCGGGAGCGATGCACAGAACCATTTAAATAGCAATCCCTTAAACAGTCGATGATAGAGATGTTGAGACGGCCGAAAAACTAAATGACATAGTAAAAAAAGAACAGTACTGCATTTCATAATAAATAAGAGCTCACCTAATATTTTATATATAACTTAATCAAGATCTTGCAAGCTTGATGTACTGCACCCATACTGCAAGTATGGTATCTGAATTGATTATTCATTAGTTACAGTCCTCAAATCATATTTGCTATATGCAACGTTCAAAAATTGCTGATGACAGTTCAAATGAATGTTAGTATGAAGTCACCACATAGACTTTCAGGGAGTTATTAAATCATTCACTCAAACTATTTGTTCTAACAGAACGTTTTGGCGAATTGGCGCATACTTCATAGTAATTTGTACAAACTCATTCCTATTTTACATATGATCTTTTTGTTTTGTTTGTTTAGTGGTACCTGTAGGTATTAGGGGTGGAACTTTAGGCATGCAATTTTTCAAAAAATCTTAATCTTTCATTTATTTCATGTTTCAACAGAAAGGTTACTGGCAATATATTACCCAAAATATAAATATTAATATGTTTACTTAGGTGTTTTATAAGAGCAATATCACACTTGTAACAGTGAAGTTAATCTACAACATGAATATAAAAAAAAAAAAAGTAAAATGTAATGAAATATTATAGAATTGAACTGGTATGATACACACCCAATGATGCCATTAATAAACAAGGCTTGTGACCCCATATTAATCCATATTTCCTGATGATGTCACCAACATGTACCTTTCTTAAGTCTGTATCGTTTTACCATACCTTCAAAGTCATTAACATTTGCCCTTTAAATTGCACCATTTCCAGTGTCAAGTTTTTCATTGTAAAAAAAAAAAGGACGAATGGCTTTTTACACACAATTTATCACTAGCTAAATATTTCTGCAAAAGGTCAAAACTTCATGCCCAGTTAGACTTCCACCAAGACTGTCCTACATGTCATGTGACAAAACATGATCCAGCACAGACTCTAAAGGAGCTTTTTTATCTGCTTGGGCAGTCGCAGTTAAGTCAATAGTGGCTACCTCTCAAAATAATACTATCCAAATATGATGACAGTCTTGAGTTGTTTACATTGACCCTCCACACTAGTGCTGCAATAGCCTTTATTTTGATTGTTGAGTCATTAAAAGCAAAACCATCAGGGCAACAAAACAGCATGACAACTTTACACGGGTCCAAAACAGCATCTGTTGGTTCATTTTCTCCCAATCTTACTTTTTCCACTGTTGGGGCATATAAAACAGAATGTGCACACAAGCGGGACACAAACACACACACAAACCCTTGCCACGCACTACCCTGCCTGCCTATAAAGAAAACAGCCATTTCAAAGGCCGCATTGATTTCTCAGCATATATTGTGATAAAATGAGTTCCTCTCTAGTGGCCCCTAACAGCCCTATTTGAACCCCTCTTATTTGGCAGAGGCATAGAGAGACTGTAAATAGGTCTGGGAGTCCAGAAGGGTGAAGGCGGCCGTCCAGGACAGCTCAAGGACAATCACGTCTACCGAATTTTCAAGGTACAGCCCTGGATGCAATGCTGCCGGACTCAAAGAGGTTTTAAAAAGAAAAAGAATGTAATCAGATTTGTTTGTTTCTTGTTTTCAAGTGGTTATTTTTGAACTGTATTGAGCTCAAAGATGAAGTGTGCAATATCCTGTATACTGTGCATCTGTTTGTCCAAACAATAGAGGAGAATATTTTAGAGGCCAAGCACTGAAGATGCATCTTCTTCTGCTCTTGAGCTTATGGCTGACCAAAGAATCGCTTGCAGGAAAGTTATGAAATTTGGCACACAGATTTAATGGCTCATTTAAACTGAGTGGTACGGGTCAGTACAACACGGCACAGTACAATTCGGTACGGAACACCCTGATCCAGCTTACATTTTCCACTGCCAACAGTACCCTTACTTGATAGGCGTGGCTTAAGCCAAAAAATAACAATCGAAAATAAAGAGTGACGAAAAGCACAAATTGTTTAGTTATAATATACAATAATAGCCATTATAAAAAGTACATATTACATATGAGATAATAAAGACAAAAGCTAACAATTCAGTCAAACGTATAATACAAAGTCACCAACATGGCTCGTCTCTTTAGTTTTGGTGTGAAATACCGAGCTAAATAAAACCCAATTGTCAGTCATTTAAGGTGTCGGCCACTTTTAATTTTGTCATAAAATGCTGTATTTTTTTTTCAGTCATTGGCATATTGTTTTAAAACTTGGTATGTGTCTTTGGCCCCATGCCCTTAAAGTACTTAAAAGTTTGTGGTCAAAAATTAGAACAACATTTTAAAAAATGTAAATTTAATTTAAAAGTGTTTTTAATTACCCATTGCGTTTGGTTGGGTTCTCTCTGCCATCCTCTCATTAATCACTGCTCGGAGCTATCTTTATATGTAATTTTGCAATTGGTGAACCAGTCCACTTTACATGGAGCTCCATCAGTGCTGCTGTCTGAAAATGAATATTATAGTTTTAAGCAGTTTTAACCTCCGCATGAAACCACATGTACCATTCAGATTCAGTTATCACCACAGAAAATGAATTGAAGAATCTTTTCTTTTTAAGAGCCTTTTAGTTCTCAGTTCTTTGTCTTAAATAAAGTGATGTCCAGGCCACATTGGTTTATCCAAGCGGTTTATCATGATCTATGCAACTTTGATTTTGATGCAATAGAAAACCAATCATTTGTGGCGCTACGCCAAGCAAAGCATTAGTCATCATGCCTTTGACATCATCAGCGAATTGAGTCATTTGTTTAAATTAAAATCATTCATTTGTAAATATACACTTATAGGCAAAAGGCATTCACAGCCTCATATTTTGATCTATGAAAGAATAAAACATCGCTGCCTTAGTGATTTAGAAATATGGTTGAATGTGGGTTTACAAGCTCAAGCTCAAGGTCAGAGATGAAAAGATCTTTTCTCTGAGAAATGAATGCTGCTTCATAAGGGCATGACATATTAATAATGACAAATGACAAGCTAATTTAATAACATTAAAACACATTGGGGTAAAACAGCATGCACGAGTTTAACAAGTTCTCATGCTGCCATCTCCCCTGTGCTTTGGTGGAAGATTCAATAAAGCCATCTCCATATGTATCAATCTTCTTGCTGTTTGTAATGCATAAGGTATGTATATTGTTCAGTTCGGTTTCATAGGCTATTTAATTCAATTGTTAGACAATCAGGTTATTATATAAAGAGCTGTGACGTTAAAAGTGTAGGAATGAACAAACTCCAGTATTAAAAATATCAATTATTATTATTATCATTTCTGCTGATTTGTAAGGGGTCAGTAACACCACAGACTTCCATTTAAAAATACAAGCAATTTGTCTACAAAACTGTGCATAATTACATATTTTCCAGTATTTTAGTTGTGAGTACATTTTATATTTGTGGATGTAAAAACAAAATAAAAGAAGGATGAAAATTATATGGTATAGAATAGATTTTTTCCCCCCAATATGTTCCATCTACATGTGCAAATAAATATGGACAATGCTATTGATGCAACCAAAATTGATAAACCGCATATAAACAATGTAGGCATAAATTAGGTTATAATTGTATGTATATATATATTTTTTGTTATAGTATAGGCATGCAACTGCATTGCTATAAGCAGCATTGACATCAAAAGACATTTAAATAAGGCAGGATAGAACCAGTTTTAAGAGCTTATGTGGAATTTCAAGTTGAATGATTTGTATTTTGGGTCGATCAATGTAACTGACTTGTCTTACTGCGAGAGAGATGTAATGTGACATGCCTTTACTGTATGTCAGTACCAACATTATACTGACTGAAGAGCTACATTTGCCTAAAAACCTTATGTAATATCTTCTCACATATTTAGCCAAAAACTGTACAGTGCTTACATGCTAAAATATGTTGTTTCATCTATTTACTGTGATATGTCCCTAATATGTATGACAACCCAAACATTTATTATTAACAAAATAATTAATTATGCAAAAAGCACCTTATTCATAATCCTTAACTAATTAACAGAATGGCATAAAAACTGGAGTTGAGTACCAGTTTAGTACCATGTGTCCTGGGTTTGCTGTCTCTTGCGCTTTCAAAATGATAAAACTGGTCGCAGATCAGTACTGAGGTGCACACACTCTTAACCTGATATGGAGTGTATATAGGTTGAGACTGAATGGTAACGTAAGTGTCGGGAAGCTGAAATTCGAGGTGAGGACTCCATCATCACAGCAGAGCGGATCACAGCCTGGTCTGACACTAAACCCCTCCACATCACACACTGCTCTGATCTAACAGCTCGTGCTCCAGCCCAGCCTCACGGCAATTCATACATATTTTACGAGGTGGCTAATTCATAGAATGGGGTTTAGACAAAACGTACAAAATCATACGAGTGGGTTATTACGAATTTGTATAAATTTGTCACCTCATACGAATTGGTTGTGAGATTGTGTTGCCTTAACCACACCCCTCCAAATGTCAGTGTTCACTTCTGAATGAACCGCCTACTTTACTACATCCAATCAATTCAAAGTAGAAAAAATAAGCCACGCCCTCTATTTTGGTCATGCAAAATTCTCTCTGAAATATTTTTTTTTACAATACAGAAGTAAAATTGGTTGCAAACTTCTGGTTCATGCGGATTAGCCAAGCTCTCCATAAAAACAAACAAATTAGGACATATAATTTAATAAGGTAACGCAAAACAGCCACATATTTAACGGTATGCTTTTAATAGATCACACTTTCAATAAAACATTTGCAGTCGGTTTCTAAAAGTTGTTTGAGTGGCATTTACAGTGCACCATTCTAAACCAACCTTAATGCAGCATTGTTTAAATCAGCCAAGCAATTAGTTCAGTTGATTCAACGTTTCAAAAAGCTTCAAATCACTAGTAGCAAAACAATCCATCTGAATTAAAATAACCTATTTTTATTGAAAGGTTTTGGTATTAAATTAAATGCTTATTTATAATGGTGCACTTTCTCACACTGTATTTTCTGCAAAGGATACACTCAGTGTTCCCTTAAAATTTGGCTAAATGAAGTATCTGAAGCAGCAGCATAATTATGATGCCTTTTGGGACCTCATGTCGGGAGATGAATGGCAAAGCATCTATTAACTCTGGCATCTTTTGGCAACTTTTCATTAAATGATAATGGCACTTCAGACTTTCGGGCCACAGATTTATTCTTAAAATTTGAGATGATGAAGTTGAAAGCCCTTCACCTCAGCGGTTGTTCGGAGACCCCTGACAGGATCTGTTCCCTCGCCAACGTCTATTACACACCGTGAGACAGAGTTTTCTTTGCTTCCCGAGAAGTTTGCTCAGTCGTTCCGCACTGCACTGAAGACAACTGATGATTCATAGGCTGTGACACTTTGACAGATGGACAGATTTGAGGTATTTTGAGGACTTCATCCTTGATGCAGGTGGCAAAATGAAAAACATTTTTCATTCTAGCTGTGCAGGGTGGTTTTGTGCGCACACGCGCGTACGCCGGCTGTGTTTTAAGTTGCATCAACGCTGTCAAGTGTCAATAGTGCACTCAGTGTGAGAGGAAGAGTTGTGCTTGCTTTGTGAGAGTAAGAGAGAGAATGAAACTGTGTGCATAAAATTGGCCTATCTATATTGATTCTGTCTGTCATATCCACATTTAAACAAAGTGCTATATATCCACAACGGATCAAAGTAGTGGATTCCGACTTGTATGCACTTCACAAGTCATGCATTAGATATATCTATCGCAGTGCATGCAGACAGAGAGAGAGAGACCATGGGGGAAGAGTCAGTGGATTGGCTGTCTTGGGTATTCGCAGCAATCGGAATTGCTTCCCTCTTCTCCTGTCTTTGGTATCTTAAGTGCTTTGTTCCATCACATGCTCCTGTTGCATGTGATGTGTGGACACACATGGGACACTCGCTGCTTCTGCAACTGAATTCCCTGTAGCCATCGCACGCTCACTCACACAATAAAAAAAAGACTCTTTAAACTTATGGACCGTGGTTCCACACAAGTAAATTGTTTTTTATTAACATGGATGTCATTTTTGACACTTTGCATTGTGTGAACACAACTGAATGAGCAAAAATCGATATGAAATTGTAAAGTCAAACCAACTCAATTTATTCACTTTCCTTTAACTTAAACCAGTTAAGTTTTGTGAATATGTTTTGGTTTATTAAAAACTGGCCAAATGTGTTTCACTTTATCAACATAAGGAAGTTTGTTTCAAACAACTCAATTAAATTATGGACAGTGGTTCCATCCAATTTGTTCTAGTTACTCTAAATAATTTTGGTTTAAAGTTACCCTCCCTTTAACAAAACATTTGTGTGATTGTCTTGTAATGAATCTTAAATGACAAGATGTGTCACAAACGATCAAGTGTATTTGTTAAGAAAGAGCAAAACATACCTTCAGTTTAATACAGCTGAAACTACATTACACAATTGCAAAATAGCAGAAATATCAAACTACAGTCATTTTCTAATTGAAATTTAAAAGGTAACCAATCAAACCTTGTTCCAGGAAAAGGAATTGGCTCCAGAAATAACTTAAAATGTGTGTACCCGAGTTCAGGAGGTTTGCTCAAGTTTAGTCCCAGAAACATGGCTTTGCATAGGGTGTACTGCAAGGGTCCAGAAGAACTTTATCTTCCTACAACATCTTCAGTGTCTGCAACTTTAAATCGTGTGAGAATACCATGAGTCTTCAGAATCACCTCCTGAGATATCACCTGAAAATTTAAAAATTAAATAAAAAAATACTCTCCATGTACTCAATGTAAAGACTGCTTCAATCAGGTACTTCAATGTCATTAGTCTAAAGATGCAAACAACTAAATGTATAAGATATAGTCTTCACATTTTTAATTACACTAAAAAATGCACATTTACAGTAAAAAAATAAATAAATCAAGCTGTAATTCTAAGAAACATTTCATTGTAAAATGAAACCATAACAGTACCATGCCAGGCCTGTGTTTTTAAGCTTAAGTACAGTACATTGTAGACTGAAAACCAATGGAGCTACAATCAACTCAAGCTTACAATGCTTTTGGGAAACATAGACTTAATCAGCTCAGAAACTATCTGTCTTCTGGAGTTTAGCAAAATTTCCAATTGAATGTATAGTTTACCCAAAAATAACCTTCTGTCATTAATTACTCACCCTCATGTCTTTCCAAACTCACAAGACCTTCATTCATGTTTGGAACAGAAATTAAATGTAACACAGTAACACAACTGAAATGCTACCAGACACACAAATGTAGTAGGACATCAGTAAAACAGTCCATGTGACATGGTTCAACCATAATTTTACAAAACTGCCAGAATACGTCGTGTGCAAAGAGAAAAAAAACCCACTTTATTCATCAATTACCTGTGTCTTCTGCCAGTACCTCTGAAAGTAAACACTGCATGCATGTGATTCTGCTGCATTAGAACAAGCAACAAGGTGTAAAATGACTTTACTTTGATAATCACATTTGAGATATTTCACTAGTTCAAAACTTCCTCTGCAATAAAATAGCTTGTTTGGCGGACTGTCCGGGGGACAGACAGGGAGCCCGGCAGCACCCGAGCCCTAGGAGGTTTACCCCAAGGAGGCTAGCGTTAGCAGATGCTCGGAGCCCGGCCTGGACCCCGCGTGCCCCCCGCAGGAAGTTGAGAACGAGGGCAACATTGGACGTTCCCCTAAATTGGTCTGTGGCTTAGGTGGTGGAAGGGGATGGCGGTGGAAGACAAAAACGCAGAAACTGAGTGAAGAAAGGCGGCGGAACAGAGTTTGGCGGGGTAATTAATAACGAGGAGATTGGTAGCAGCTGCGATTGTTCGTGCATGGTCCTCCTGAAACTCAATTTTAGCAAATCGTCATTTCATGATATAGTTAAATGGTTGGACAACAAAACAAATAGAAAATTAGAAAATGAATAAAAAATTAATAATAATAATAAAAAAAGGAAAACAAATAGAGCAAAACCCTATGTCAAGTATACAGTCCAATCGTGTAGGCATGCCATGATACTGGTATCAAGTACTGAACGGTTCACAGGCATTTTCCATATCAGTTTAGCAAATTACATCGCTCCCTTTCCCAAATTCATTCCAAACAACTTAATAATGGCACACATGCTCTGCTCACTCCAAAGTTCTCACTAACAAGGGGATAAGGATGATCACTTTGATTTGGAAAATGCCTGTGAACCGTACGGTACTCTATACCAGTATTGTGACATGCCTACTGTCGTGACCCCTGTGTGTCACTTTACTTGCCTGACCCCCAACCTCAAAGATGTTGTTTACACTTTAGGGAAAGCATACATACTTTTTTTTTTTTTTAAGCATTGTGGTACTCTCCAAAATGGCGGAAGACGTAACTCGGGGGAGAATAATGTTATTTTTGCTTTTTTAAGGAATAAATAATAATTTCTGGAGTTGGATCATTTCAGTTGAATTGCTGTCTATGGAGAGTCTTAAAGGTTTGGAACAACATGAGGGTGAGTAATTAATGACAGAATTTAAATTGTGGGGTGAACTAATCCTTTAATACAAGGTTTTGTTGAGTGCAGTTGGTCTTACCTGTGCAGTGGGTACCGAGATGGTTAATAATTAGTCCAACTCCTCGTTTTGCAAACATCTGCATAAGTTTTCCAGTGTGGATCCATTTAAGCAAAGACTGTTGATTATAATGGGCCTTACATAATTCTTTCTGTCCCCAATTCTGCGCAAATCTGTAAACACATGAAATGCAATTTGTTACAAGAACACTCAGTACAGTTTAATAGCAAAGACAAGTTCAATGATTTAATTTTTAATTCAGTAATAAAAATGTAGATTAGTCTAAGTTGAAACCTAAAAATGCAATTGATTACATTTGGCAAACTGCTAAAAACTAGCTTAAAATACAAAAAAACTAAAAAACAAAATATTTATTTATCTGCCAGAAGGTGACGCTTCTAGGGGCTTATTTAACAGTAACAACAGTACAAAAAGCAGCACAGGACTTTGAAACTTGTCACTCACGTTTATTCAATGAAATCACAGCCTTTTGAAGTTTTATCGTCACATTAAACTTTATGGCATTCTTGTCTTTCTGTGCCCAAATATAAGATCTCTTGAAATCATACTTTTTGTAACATTTAATACCTTATGGACTTAAATTTGATACAACTAATGTTAAAAGAACCGTATGTAAGAAATGTATTAATCATAAAATAATAATCATAAAATGTCTCTGTTATGTTCAACAGGCATTAAGAAAACATGTTCATTTCAAGTACTCATATCGCTGACAGCAGTAGTACAGCCTGGATATTCTCGTTTAAAAAGCGCAGTTGCAGCACTCAACTGATGTTTATGTTGTCATGTTTTGTTTTGGCATGAAGCGCCACCCTCCCAATCACGAAGTCAGTACTGTCTCAGGCATCCAAGTACACATTAAAGTGAAAATGTCTAACATTTCGAGTACAAAACCTAAAAGACCTCGCTATGAATCCAAAATATGGCGTGACAAAATTCGAAATAAGACAAGGGTTTGCATTGGATAAGTGTTTGAACGATGGAGACGGTGTGACGAAAATAAGGAGGAAAAGTTTTGCAGATGCAATTAAATATTAATTGACAAAAGTCAATCAATCAAAGTCTTTAGATGAAGGTCAACGTGGTGCTCCTCGGCAACACAGTCACTAGAAGGGCAGAGCGAAGAGCGTTGGAGACAGCAAATGGTAACACATGGACAGCAGTGGACACGGCTGGAGCTGAATAACCTCTCCGGAGGAAGCGGGCAGAGGAAACCGGTAACACAGGAAACTGAAGGAGCAGGACTCCAAACGGCCAGACAGCAAAGCAGAGGAACTGACGAGGACAAGACAGGTTAGAGCACATTAAATAGTGTTGGGTAACGAGCCCCAGCTGTCTCCAATTCGCTCGTTACCCACACTCACACACACTGCTTATTCATACACACAACAGGCAAGAATGAGATCGTGAACCCATGAACCGTGACAGACGGATAAAAGCGGAGAAGAACTTGAAAACAGATGTCAATGTTGCAAATTTTCTCCTGGACAGGTAAGATTCATAATTTACTTTATTCATAATTTATGTATTTATACAGGGGCATTTCAAAAATTCACTACAGTCGAACAAAGTTGTGCATGTCCGTGCATAGTAACGTAGCGCATACGGATGAGGTAGGTCATCGAATTGAATCGGTGACTCTTCATTCCTGGATCCTGTAGCTTATCTGGCAACCTCGGGGAGGGGGAGACACCGCTGAACAGTATTTTGAAAGTGATTGCAGTACCAGTTTTGGCCATTTCGTACATACGGTTCCTTTAACTTTAAGACATTTTAAGGACCCACGGAAACGTCTCAGGGTTATGAATATAACCCATGTTCCTTGAAGGAACGAGACACTGCGTTGAACACGCTTTGGGAAACA
>JAUMHQ010000296.1:4294044-4304235 GCA_032361165.1 Enteromius paludinosus | reverse complement strand
TTAGTATATATATATCTTAGTGGTGGGCCGTTATCGGCGTTAACGCAGCCGTATATATATATATATATATACATATAGTGTCCCGGCTTTCTGTGTTTATTTTTTATTTATTATGATTCTAATGCTATTATTTGCTTTTTTAGTATTTAATTTTATTTCTTCAAAATAGACTAAATCAAAATGAGAAATGTTGCAACTAGCTGAAATATAACTGAAAATATAATAAATACTATTACTGTATGTAGTTTATTTAATTTAATTTAGTTGTTGTTGTTGTTAACTTTAATAGTCCTGAAACTAAATTTGTTTTAGAGTACATTTTACCAGACAATGCTATTTATTGATTTTGAATTTTTGGTAAATAAACATTCAGAATTTATTGCATGTGCTTGACATTTCTTTGTAACGGTTGGTGAGATCGTCTTGTAATCGATTTGTAATAATGCATCAGTTTTCATTTAGCACGGAACATTTTGCTGATTCATTCCTTCTGTTTTTAATTGTAGCAATCTTTCGGAGAACAAGTTTTCTTCTCTGTCTCAAGGGATTTTCAACAGCCTTGGCTCTCTGAAAATACTGTAAGTGTTTACTTTGCATCATTTACACATATAATAGCAGTGCAAGCTCAAATGGTCACCTAAAATAAAATGCAAATTGGGGTTTTATTAGTGCTTGTTCAAATTTCATTAACTTTAACACTTGACGTGTATTCAAACATGTTTATGATTGATAGGGACCATCCAGAGCTTGATCTGAATCAGATCTGAATTTAATGCATCTGTAGAAAGGAATATTTTTGCAATCTTATCATTGGCACTGATGTAGTTTTGTATGATTTTTTTTTTTTTTTTTAAATGCTGCATGTTTATTTCTTTTTTTAGGGAGTTTGAAAGCCCTTATCTCCTGTGTGACTGTAACCTGCAATGGCTGGTGGTCTGGATCAAAGAGAAGGCGATAGGGGTGAAGGAGACTCACTGCTTGTTCCCTCGCTCTCTTCAGGGTCAGCTGATAACCTCGCTCCGGCCCGAAACTCTCACCTGTGGTAAGAATGCACTCACTGTCATAGTAAAGATTTTACACAAACTTTCGTTGTTTTATAGTGAAACTAAGAGCATTTTCTAACCTTCACACAAATTATTTTATTTTTATTTATTTATTTTTTCCTCTCTTTTTGTCTTAATATAGATCATCATATAGTTTTGTAGTGTATTTTATAGTGTACGTTTAGAAAGGAATTCAATGTAAATTTATTAAAATAATTTGTTTAAATATAAGATAAATGTCTCGTTATAATCAGAAAATACACACATAGAGAGATAGATAGAGAGATAGATAGAGAGATAGATAGAGAGATAGATAGATAGATAGATAGATAGACTAAATAAACATTAAAATAATGTATAACGTATAAAATAACGTAATGTAACGTTGAGTTTTTATATTGGTTTTATATAGTTTTATAAAGTTTAATAACTTTTTGTGTGCTTTTCCCCTTTTTTTCTGCTTAGCTTTATTAAAAATTTTCCTTTCTGAAATTAGCTTTTTGCTTTTTTTTAACTATATTATTGTATCATTTAGTTGCTATTAAATTTTGTTCAGTTTTTCATTTAATTTAAAATCATAAAAAATCGTCTTTAATTGTTGCAGGTCGGGTACATGAGCAACAGGGCTTGACATTGGCACCCACCCACCCGACAAATGCGGGTAAAATTTGGCTGTGGCGGGTAAAAACTTTAGCCTCACTAGACACTTTGGCCGGTAGTTTATTCTTTGGTATGACAATATATTTTTGTTGTAGTTTTCTCTAAAGGCATCTGATATAACAAACGCATTGCAACTTAATATTATGAGCATAAAACTCCCATGAGCACCTATATAAAAATTCTGATACAACTTGGCCCATGTCCGACAGAGCAGTAACCGAACCCGACTCGAGCCCGACAGGCATTAAGATATTTATGTCCGAGCCCGATCCCAGCCCGACAGTTAAAATCTTTTTTTTTTCTTTTTTTTTTTTTCTCATACTAATGACACATGCACCTTTTTGTTTGGAAAGCACGCTTTTATTAAGCAACTGTAGGAAGGCGTTCAGAAATGTCAACAGATGAGAGCATCAGCGCGCACGCAGCAAAAAGCACGGTTATAACACAGGCGCACATTCGCGCTGATGTGACCGAGCCCGACCCGAGCATCCTTTCTAAATATCTGTCCGAACCCGGCCCGTCGGGTACCGTCGGGCTCAGGTCGGGAATCCATCCTCTGGTCTGAACGAATCGTTTTATATATATGTATACACTACATGTATATTAAAACACCAAACTCAACATCATGCTGTTATAAGTTTGCCTGCAAGTGGAAGCATTCAGGCTGTATTTTGGCTACAAATAACAGTCATAAATGCATCTGAATGCTGCTTCTGGTTCTTCTGCAGTGGAATGATCAATTTTGTGGATGTGTTTGATTTCATATGATTGGTAACAGGTAACATTGGGAACATTTCGTATGATTATTATTATTATATTAAAATAGGTCAAATGATATTTGTATGCATTAAGTCATATAAAATGTGATTTCCTAACAAGAAAATTGTGGCCAGTGAAAATGCTGAGTGGCTAGTAAGTGTGGAAAACCACTAGCCACAGTGGCTGGTGAGCAAAAAACGTTAATGTCAAGCCCTGATGAGCAAACAGGTCAGGTTTTGTCTACACTGTTTGCAAACAGAAACTAGATGAAATGAGATAAGTGCCTTACTTTGTTATAATTGAATGACATGGGTTACTCATCTTATTAGACTACATGTTGCACGGTCTTTAGCTTTCCATGACTTGTGACATATTGCATCAACCTCTTATATTTTTTCAATAAAACTGCACCGTTTCTAATAGTCTAATATCTAAATGAAAAATAGCTCAAACCATTTATTTCCTGTTCTTTTACTAATACAGACAGGCTTTCCTTCACCAAGAGCAGAGTAATCCTGCTATAAAAGACCTTCAGCCTCGGTCCAGGCCTCTCGTTTATGTTGATTTTGGAGTTTTGTAACCATAGCTTTTGCAAGAACTACAATGAAAACTGCTCTCGGATCACTCATTAATGTCAGCTTTTGCACATAGCAGTCATCTGTGGCTCACCACAGTGTTTTTCTTTCTTTCTCTTTTGTTTTTCTCCCTTCTCTATTTTAGACGCTCCTCTAGAGCTGCCCTCCTTCCAGATGACTCCGTCCCAGCATCAGATCGTCTTCCAGGGGGACAGCCTGCCGTTTCAGTGCATGGCCTCTTACGTGGACGAGGACATGCAGGTCCTGTGGTATCAGGACGGGAAGATGGTGGAACCCGATGCCACTCAGGGCATCTACATCGAGAAAAGCATGGTGCAGAATTGCTCTTTAATAGCCAGGTAATAGAAGCCAGCCGTGAAGGAGATACCAAACCCAATACCTACTGCAGAAGGGCATTTCTGCACACTAGATATGCATGAATCACACAGTGTTTGCCTTGGAGCATGACGATACATAAACCTGAAATATAAACTCACACTTGATCTATCAACATTGTGCTGGAAAATGCCAGAACTTAAAAAAGCCCTGCATTGTTCTTAAAGGAAGATGAATGAAGGTTGTGCAGCAGCAGCATATATATATATATATATATATATATATATATCCTGTCACAGCATCCCTGTTTGAATACCTGTAATATTTTAGTAGTATTTATGCTAATATAGTACTTATAAAAATGAAAGCAAATTCAAATATTCATATTTTTTGATTTTCATGTTTGTTTTAGCTTCGATTGTTGTAATTTAAATTTATTTTTTAACAATATTACTAGTTCTCCTGAGATTTAAATTATATATATATATATATATATATATATATATATATAGTTTTCGTTTGGGTGAAAGGAATGCATCTTTTTATGTGTAATAAATAGATTTTTGTTGCAAATATGCCTGACAAGTAAATCAAGGAAAAATTTAATATTATATAATAATATTATTAATATATAAAATAATGGCTCAGAAAAAAATTGCAAGTAATAAAAAACAAACAAAAAAAAAAAAAACAATTAAAGACTATTGCACTTGTTTTTGTGGTTAAACCCTTTGTTTTTGACCCATATTTAAATGATACAAAAAAAAAATTTAATTGTAAGTTTTATAATAGTTTTATTTTTAGTTTCAATCAACAATAACACTGTGAAATACTAAAATCTCCTCATCCTCACGCAGTGCCTTGACCATTTCCAACATCCAGCCGGGATTCTCTGGGGACTGGGAGTGTCGTGTGCGCACCAGTCAAGGAAACAACACCAGGACGGTCCACATTGTGGTTCTGGAGAGCTCTGCCAAATACTGCTTGCCAGATCGAGTGTCAAACAACAAAGGAGAGTACAGGTGAGTCCAGTGCACACCTGATGTCTAGTGTTCAAAGTCTGGACTCGCTAAGAGGATTTTGAAAGTCTGTATTGCTCACTAAGGCTGTTTATTTGATCAAAATAGAGTAAAAAATTATTACGATTTAAAATGCATTTTATTGTTTGTAATACGTTTTAAAATGTCATTTATTGCTTTGATGCAAAGCTGAATTTTCAGCATCATAACCTGTTTTGAAAAGAATGCAGCTCATATGATTAAATGGATTCTTTTAAGAATTTTTCATAAATGTATATTATTATTTATTAATTGGCTTTACTGTCACGTTTGATAAATTGAATGCATTCTTACTGAATAAAAGTAGTCATTTCTCTTTTCCTGATCCTAATCTTTGCTGAAGATATCAAAACAATGTTTAGCTTCCCGTGTGTTTTTTTATTTTTTTGTAGCTCTTCGCTGCACTCTAGTGGTAACAGATCTAAGAGACATTTTACAGCACAAGCTTAAACTTTCACTTGTTTTTAGACTTATTTTGTTAAATCAAAACAAATATATTCCAATTTAAAGCTATTTATATCTATGCAACATGTGGTACTCCCTTTGTTGCTCGTGAGCATGTGTTAAATGTGTTTTTATGTAGATGGCCTCGGACACTGGCTGGCATCACAGCGTACTTGCCCTGTAAACGGCAGGTGAGCGGAGCAGGCATTTACTCGGGCAGCTCCGTGGAAGATCGGCGAGCGTGGAGGCGATGTGGCCGCAGCGGACAGTGGGCGGAGGACGACTACTCGCGCTGCGAATATATGAAAGACGTCACACGTGTGCTTTATATCATCAACCAGGTACATGTGTGTGACTTGGCATCGGGCTGAGCAGTTGAACCAGGCAGTATTCTGTTTAATTCTCATCATGCACCTGCTTTTAGTGGTTTTCACACACATTTGATTCGGTGGCTGTTCTGTTTTGTTTGTCTCATATGTCAGATGCCTCTGAATTTGACCAATGCAGTTCAGACGGCACAGCAGCTGTTGGCTTACACCGCCGAGGCACCCAACTTCTCTGACAAGGTGGATGTGATCTTTGTTGCCGAAATGATCGAGAAGATCGGCAAGTTTGCAGAGAAGTATAAAGAGGTGAGTCAAATCAAGTGACACAGGGTCTGTTCTCTGTGCAATGCTGAAGATCTGTGATCAGCTTCTCTTACATAAACACTTCAACAATCATTCGGAGACAAATCACATAATGCCTCCGATCAAGGGAATTTAAAGCAGTGGGGCCCTCAAAATGATAATTTTATGTAAAAAATCAAGATTTCAATTGACATCCTCCAGGATTCCCCCAGTCTTGACGAGCTTGGAGATCTAGGAGAATTTGAGAGAAAAATGAGAATAAAAACAAAAGTCAGAATTTAAGTGTTATTTTATTATTTTCTTTAAATTGCAGATTGTGCTGTCAGTTACCGGTATGTTAGTAATATTCATATATGATAGCACTTTTTAAATAATATTTAATTAATAATAATTAATAATATAATATTGCTTGGTTTTTTTTTTGTTTGTTTGTTTTTTCTTTCTTATTTTGTTTTATTTTAGCTTAAAATTATTTCAGTTAATCACCAATGCAACACTTGACATTTTCAAATCAGATAATTTTGAATTAAATTTTATTCTTACGTTATTTCAGTTAATTTGTAGCAGTCTTAGTCAGAATTATACACATTATATATTAAAAGTGTGATTTTATTTTATTTTTTTTTTAAATAAATAATTAAAAAGAATATTAATTAATTAATTCATTGAAATTTTGGTTATTTTTTCTGCATTTACAATTAATTTTTATTATTTTTTTCTAATAATTATTTAGTCTTATTTCAGCTTTATGTCCATTACTAAAAAGTTTTTGTTATGCAATAACACTGATGAAAATTAAAACCTGTTATGCTAAACTTAACCTAAAATGCCTAATATTTCTTTTAACTGGAAGAGCTTGAGTAAATTAAAATCCTTAATAACGGGAACTTTTTGAATGCTGTTGTTTACAAAGGAGTGTCTTCGAGTAAAGGGCTGTTCACACAAAGCACTATAACGATAAAGATATAGTTCTAAAAATCAGCATCCACACCACGACTATAACGATAAAAGGAAAGAGAAACGATATTGTTTGGAATCATTTTCAAAACGATTTTCTTTTTCCAGCTGATGAACGATAGAAACATTGACAACCAATCAGAATCAATCCTGCTGTCACTCACTTTAGAATTTAAAGCGGCAGGCGCACTTAAATATAATAAATATCGTTCTCTGGTGTGGACGCAAATATAGTTATCGTTATCTTTATAGTTATCGTGCTTGGTGTGAACGGGCCTTAAGAAAGGTTGAGAACTGCCCTTTTAAACCTTGTGCGTCAATTAATGAAAGTTAGACATAGGTCTAAAATGTAAGCTTGGGAGCACAAAGTTAAGTCTGGTCTCATTTTAAAGAAGACTGATGGCGGGTTATTGTTAAAGTAAAAAAAAAAAAAAAAAAAGTAAATGAAATATAAAATATGAATATTTTATGAAAAGTGCTGAAATCTAAACCTGCTAGAAAATCAAAGCCATGAATCTAAACAAACCGTGCTCCAAATTTGAGGTTGATATCTCAAAAAATTGCGCTTTCAGTAAGATTTCGTTTGGGCGCAGTACCAAGTTTCCCCTTTAGATGCCAGCAAAACTGTCAGTTTTCTCTCAAATATTGCTGAACATACACACAATCTCACACGTTTTTTATAACACCAATTTTAACCGATTTATAAACCACACACTAACATCCACAACAGCACACCCACACAATTATTGGCTCTATAATATGCAGAAGCAGAAAACAGGAGTAAAGCAAGTATATAGGCCAAACCTGAAAAAATGACGCCATCTGGTTAAAAAATAGTTAACAGATTCATTTTAAAGCCTTGCCTATTAACAAAACATGCATTATTTTACCGTTAAATGGTTTCATTGAAGACTTTTTTGTCCAAATGGTCCTGATAGGAACAATTTTGTGTAAATGAAAAATTCCAATAAAAATGTGCTAAAATGTATGCAGTTGGCAGTGACACAGTCAAAAGGATCCTAAAAACAAAACTAGAAAAGGACAAAAATGTCCAAAAGGTCGCACAAGGGTTAAAGTTACTGTACATGCTCAGTTCATGTCTCTGAAGAACAAACAGGCTTTTACGGTTTATTCATTGAGGAGAAGCGCAGATAGGATCAGAGTGAAGGGATCTGGACACTGGGCCACAGAGGAACGTGGAAGCTGTTTTTCAGGATCAGGTTGCGCTTTGCTCAGTGTTGAGGGGAAATGTTATCATGTAACACCTGCGCAGGGATCTGTGCCGTCATTCAACATCTCACATATTGCAAGGGCAACTTCATAAAATTTGACTTGCCTCACGATTTCGCGTGGGTTATGTGATTTCGTTTTGGAATTTAGTTTGGTGTTGAATTGACAAAGAGCAGGCTGATTAGCGCTCCAGGGTTTTCATTCACTATTTTTTTTGCGTTCCTCCAATGTGGGAAAGTCGGACGCATCCCAGAAATCATAGTTTAGAATGCATTAACATCTGTCTGAGGTTTAGTTGACTGCAGGAATGTCGTCCGAGTTTTGCGACTGCGCTGAATTAGTATGCAGCGTGTTTGTGGGTATGATGTCGGCCTGGAGGGATCAGCAGTGTTGTGGGCTGGGTGTGCATGCATTGCATTGTCTCTAACTGCATTTGCTCTCTCAGCTGGGAGATGTGATGGTGGATATCTCCAGTAATCTGATGCTGGCTGATGAGCGAGTGTTATGGATGGCTCAGAGGGAGGCGCGAGCTTGCTCACGTATCGTAGAGTGCCTGCAGAGGATTGCCGTTCTCCGAATCAGTAATGGGGCTCTGGCCTTTTCTACCGTGAGTACTGGGAACATCATTTCAGTTGTGCATTTCAAATAGTCTGTTCACGCTCTTGATTATGTGAATGTTATTTTTTTTTAGTTTGTGTGTTTTTAATAACTTTTTTTAAATAAAAGCCTTGGACCCACTTTATATCAAGTGTAATCAACCACAATGTACTGACATTTGAAATTCAAATAATAAAAAAAGAAAAATGCCCGGATGTAAATGCATCTGTAATCAATTTCAAGTATTATTTTGAACCAGCTTCTAGCCCTTAAATCTAACCAAACCTGTCGCTACCTCAGATCCCGCCTCGATAACAGCAATACTCAATGAGTGCAAGACACCTAATATAAAGTGGATCTTTTGTAACATTTATAAATGCTTTTACTGTCACTTTCCACCCATTTAATGGATCATCGCTGAAAAAAAGTTACAGACAGTGCTTTAGAGTAGCCCTGCTGTTCACAGTCATTCAGTAACATGTGAACGATATTGTAACCCTTCTCATCTCTTTGACCAGAACTCTCACAACATCGCTCTGGAGGCTCATGCCATCAAGGCCAGCAGCTTCAATGGAATGACCTGCACTCTGTTCCAGAAGCTCTCACCGGAGCGCACGGCTGTGGCCCATTTCCCTCCCAGAGACCCCGACATCAACCCGGAGCGCCAGCTCAGCTTCAAATGCAACGTGACCAGCAACCTGTCTGCGCTGGCTCTCAAAGTAAGTACTTCCTGTTAGAGAAAACCTTCCTGGGTTGTAAATACGGTGTGCATATATTACCTTCACATTAGCAGAAATTTGGCAGTTGTTCATTTTTTGTTTGATTGTGAAAGCACTGTGCACATTTTACTTCCACTTTTTACACTCGAGTGGAGGAACGGCATGCAACTTGATGTCAGATTTTAAAAGGCTTTGTAAAATTCAATATATTACCTAAATCATTGGTTCTCGTTCTGTCAGTCCTCATGAATGACACGGCTGTCGTTCAGCTCGATGTACTGAGCAGCCTCGTTCTGTTTTTTTTAACTGCCACGTCTGTTGTAACTGAGATTAAGGATTTTTATTTCTATAAAAATATAAACAATGTTCATTTTGTGACGTAACCAGTGATGCGGCTTATCCACGTCAACACCGAACTGTCACAGCAAGCCTACTTCCTGTGCGTGTACAGTTGATTCGTCATAACCTATAATACGAGCGCTTCTTCAAAATGAGAACTCCAATAAAGCAGTGGAAGCAGGTACGTATCCATCATGTTCTGACAGTAATGTTATTGTCTCTCCACGTCTGCAGAACACTATCGTGGAGGCGTCTCTCCAGCTCCCCCCGTCTCTCTTCTCGTCTCTGGGAAGCTCAGGTCAGGCAGATGAAGCCGTCTATAAGCTACACCTGCTGGCCTTTCGAAATGGCAAGCTCTTTCCTCCGACGGGCAACTCCACCCTTCTGAGCGACGGCAGTAAGAGGAGGAGTGTGGTCACGCCTGTGATCCTCACAAAGATCGGTAAGAACACACTCGCTGCTGATCCCAGCGCCTCGGGCCAGATCACACATGTGCTCCAACCCACACACACACACACCCACACACACACACACACACACACACACACACACACATATAATGTTTTTTGTGATTTATGGGGACAGTCCATAGGCGTAATGGTTTTTATACTGTACAGACTGCATGTGGTATTGCCCTACACTGACCCTACACCTAAACCTACCTCTCACAGGAAACTGTGTGCATTGTTAGATTTTCAAAAAAACACCTTATAGTATGTTTTTTTAAGCCTTGTGAATTACGGGGACACTGAAAATGTCCTCATAAATCACCTTCATATAGTAATACCTATGTCATACCCATGTCATTATACAAATTTGTGTCCTCATAAACCACATAAACCCGC